>PVIY010057408.1:0-12897 GCA_004026745.1 Myrmecophaga tridactyla
GCTTCCCCGTGGAGTGGCCTCACGGGAGCCGGGCGCACGTGTGTTCGTCTCCAGGGGCAGACAGCACCGCAGCGTGGGGGGAGGGGGGCTTCGGGGTCACCACGGCCCCCGCCATGTGTCAGGAGGGGATGTGGGAAGACCCGAGGTGACAGAGGCAGAAGCTTCTGCCTGCTGCGCTTCTACTGTGCCCGCAGGGTGCGGGGGGGGGGGCCCTGGGGCTTGTGACATCCCCACTGCAAACCAGACCCACCCGAGAAGGGCTGGGGTGTCCACACCCCAGGGTGGCGGCAGGGGGAGCGGGAGGGCCCAGGGAGGTAGGGAGCGGGACTGCGGCTGAGCCCCCAGAGCTGCAGACACGGGGTCCGACCTAGATCCCCTCATCCCAGGCAAGGCCAAGGACCCCAAGTCTCTCCCGCCACTCCAGCCTAATGGGGACATGAGCCTCTCACTGACCCCGCAGAGGAGGTGGGGAACTTCCCAGAACCTGGGACTCTTTTTCCCACGCCTCTAGTCCTTTCGCTGTGCTGTGACGAGCTCATAGTTGCGTGTGTGTGCACATGTGTTCAGTGACGTCGGCTTGGTGTAACAGCTGCCCCGAACATTGAAGCCCCAGGGCCCTGGACGGGACAGGGCAGGGCTGAGGGCGGCCGAGGCTGGGCTGTTCCCTCGGCCTCACTCCAGGCCCCGGCAGACCTTCTCCCTCAGGCCTGCAGCCATGCCCCTGTGCTGCTGCAGGGAAGCCCCAGGGGAGCCAAGCATGCTTCTACCCCCCCACCCTGCCCTCTGCTCGCCTGGGGGCTGCAGTGTCCCCCGGGGCCTGCCCCTGTCCTCACCCAGGCGTGGGCACCAAAGGGAGGCGGGCACCCAGAGGCGATCGCTTGGGTCTCTGCCCCTTGGCGTGCGTGCCCCTGCAGGAGGGTGCGACCGTGTCCCCCACCCCCAAGCGCCCCTGTTCTGGGTGACCGCCATGCTCACAGCCGCTGGGCAGGCCTCGGCTCAGCGGGCCGGGGACTTGGATCAAAACTTCCGAGGGGCCGAGGGCAGTGCCCACCTGTGCGCAGCCACCAAGCCCGTACCAACACCCCTCCTTCGCCAGCCCCGAGCCTTCTCCTTGGCCTGCCACAGTGGCGGGCGCGGCTCCTGGGCAGCTTTCTGTAACCTGGCTGGCGAGGCCCAGGGCTCCGCAGGTGGCCGGGGCACAGGCCACAGCCTGCATGGGTCCCCTGCCCAGCCTTGGGCCGGACTTCCTCCTGCCCAGACCCTGGTGCATGCTCACACAGGAGCAGAAGCCGCCTGCCCTCCTCTCGGGACCTGCCACCATTCCGGGCGAGGGCTGGGGACGCGTCACGCGCAGCAGGCCCTCGGAGCCTCTGGCTGGCCAAGAGTGTCCAGTCATTTAAAGATACTGAAATGATATTCTGGCTTCTGCCAAGGCTCTCGAGCCAGTTCGGAGGAAAGCCCTGCGGGCCCAGGTGGGCCTGGAGTCCCTGCAGTCCCCCGCACTGGGGCAGGAGCCGGACAGCCAGGCGCGAGAGCAGCATGAGTCCCCACAGGGGCCGAGGGCGTGGACGGCAGTGACCCCTCCAGCCGGGTGGGGCCTGTGCTCCCTGCGCATTGACACTTTCTCTGCATTGCCGCCTGGCCCCGCCCCCGGCTTGCTCCGGTCATTCCCCATCTGCTGAAAACTCCTGATTCTGCTTCCCCTCCTGGATTCTAGGACCCGCCGGCTCCGCCTCTGGGCTCTGTGGGGGCTGGAGGAGCCCGTCCAGGAAGTCCAGATGTTTTGTCCCTTATTCTCATTTCTTCTCTCACCCATCGGATGACAGAGGTGCAGTTTTCATCTCCAGGTGCGCAGACTTGCGGCTGGGTCTGGTTTCCCTCCAGCCTTCAGGTGTTCGCCCCTCCCAGTGGCTGTGGCCCCCTTAGGCCTCGACGCATTTGGAAGTGGCCGGGAGGCAGGGGCTGCCCTGCTGCCCACCACGGGCACCCTTGCAGCGAGCAGCCTGGCCTGGGCCCCTCTTGGACTGGCTTCCCTGCCCCCAACCTGTGTCACAGAGCCACTTCCCCAGCCCCAAACCTTTGTCCTTTCTCTACCCATCATGGGACACGTTGGCATCTGAGCCTTCCAGGGTGACCGGTGATACTCAAGGGTCCCTGTACCTTGGGCCTCTGCCCGGTTTGGAGACCTCGGCCCCCAGGTTAGTGGGAATGCTGTCCTTTTGTGGACGAGCGGCCTCATGGCAGATATCACCAAGCAAGGATTAAACGGAGGGGCTAGCTGTGGGGTCCTCACGCTGGCAGGGCAGCAGGGGGTTTCCTGAAGATCCCTGCAGCAATGCCCTGCTGGGAGACCGGGGATGGACGTGGCCGTGGATGCCCCGGGCCGCCCTGTTCCGCCATCCAAGCCAGACCCACGTGGCGTGCGTGTCCACCTGGGGCTCAGGCCGCGCGTCCCCAGGCCCAGAGCAAAGGAGCACGGGCGTGAGGCAGAGGTCTCCACACAGCGCCACGATGCCACCACTCTGCGGTCTGCACCTGTGCCATGTGGACCACGTGCCCGGTGCCCGGCCCCCAGCCCCCACGGCCCTTCTCCCCCGGCACTGCCAGCCCATGAAGCAGACAGCCCAGGCCCCGAGCCCCCACTCCCCCAGCCCTGACTCCCAGCAGACCTGCTCCCCACCGCCCCTGCTTCTGCATCTTGGGGGGCCTCCCTGCCCATGCGGGCCGTGCACTGGGGTCCATGCAGCAGCGCCAGCGTCCTGGTGCCTTTGCCCCCGGTCACTGCACCGGTCCCAGGCCCGGGAAGGGGTGTGGCTCCCTGGCTGTGCAGCTGCACCCCACTCTCTGTGGCCCTCCCCAGCCACCAGCCCCGGGTCTGGTGGTCAAGGGGCCGCTCGGGCAGCACCCAATTCTGGCCGTGGCATGTCCCAGCCTTGCCGAGAGTGGGGAGTAGATGGGGCAGGTGCCTTCCTCGGTGTGCTCAGGGGAAGGGACTCGTGCTTGAAGGCGCACCACTTAATGTACTGCCCGTTTTTCAATATTTGATAAAAATGGAGCCTTAAAAACTTTTTAAGAAGAAAAAATGGGAAGAGGGAGAGCAGAGATGGCACATGAAAGCAGCTGTGTGGACAGAAAAATTGGCAAAAGTGGGTGGAGGGCATGGGGCCAGGAGAAGCTTTAAGGGGGATGGGTGAGAAGGAGCAGGCATGGGCTCAGGGCATGGGGGTGCTGTGGCTCTGGAGGGCTGGCCAGCAGGGCTGGGCATTTTCTATGGATGCATTGAGCTCTGGGGTGCAGGGAGGGAGCAAGGGAGAGCCAGGTTTCACCTGGTCCCGGTTGTCCCATGAGGAGAGGGAGAGGGTGAGAGTGGGGGCTAGGGCAGCCAGGACAGAGGGCCAGGGAAGGTCCTTTTTGATAGAGCTGCACTTTGTCACTCTCTCTTGGCCTGGGGAGTGTCGTCTGTGCATTTACTGTGACTCTGGCCTATTGGGGTGGACTTTCCCTCTCATCTTGTCCCATCCCTTTACCTCATCTTCTGCTGAGAGCTTGGGTTTCCTCTTCCCTCTACAGAGCCTACCCCTGTTTGGAAGTTAGTTATACATCCTATTTCAGTTTCTCAGTAGCTGCCCTGAAAAGCTCAGCAAGCATCATGCCTGAAGCACTTCCTGAAAAATGTAAGACTCTTAAAACCCCTGATCCCTAGGCAGCTCCCTCCCAGCTCACATGTGATTTTAGTTCCACTTCACTTTTAATTACCCCTAAAATGAATCATGCATTTTTCTATGGACATAGACATCGTCTCTAGATTTACTGTGTAGCGATACTTTTTGTTTTGTCAGTAAATCGTGTAGCAATACTTTTTGAAGAAAGAAGATCAGCACTGAAGGCTGAGGGAAGCATCTGTTAGTTTGAGGCCTCTCCATTTTGCTTTGTCTAAAATTGTTTTTATTTTATCCTCACTCTCAAATGACCAGCCCAGCTTAGCAGCTTTGTCAGGTACTTTCTCTTGGCCCTTATTCCTTTGTCTTTGGTGTGTTTCATTCATCAGGATGTGACTCTCAAGACTTGTGCTTCTCACATCCAAAGAGCCACATCTTCTGAATTTCCATTTGCTGTCTCTTTAAGCATTCCCTCTCCTGCTGGAATGTACACCACTCATTCACCAGCACTGACCTGCCCACTCTGACCTTGGAGTCACTCTCATTTCCTCCATATTCTACACATTCTGCATCTGAGCTGCATTCTGGGTAATGTCATTCAGTCAAGTCTCCACTTCACAAATTCTCTCTTCAGCTGTGTTCAACCCACTGTTCAATCCATTCATTGGATTTTTAACTTCAATGACTACATTTTTTATTTCTAGCAGTTGTTTAGTTCTTTCATTAATTTATATTTTCATAGTATTTTTGCATTTCTTCAGAATTCCATCTGGCTTCTTGTAGTGTCTCTTATCTGCTTGTGGTGCCTCATGCACCTGCCTTGAGGGTGGTGTTTCTTTGCTCCCATCTGGAGTATTCTGAGACAGGACATCATTTTCATGTGCATGTCGGTTTCAGGGCCCCCAGACCCACCAGTGATGGGAATCTACTCACTCGGCCCGAGCCATGGTCTCTACCCCTGAGCATTTTTGGTACTTGCTCTCGAGCTCAGCTTTGCATGTGAAAGGATGCAGTTATAGTGTATCTGGTATTTCTAGGTATTTATAGCAGGAAGGTCTTCAGATAATCTTGTGCCTCCAGAAATCAAAGACCCTTGTGTGTCTTTTACCATACATAATTTAATCAAATTTGATAATCTACATTCTGGCTTGTGCCTTATTCTCTCATATTTTTTTGGAAGGGTTTAAACATCACTGTCAACTCCGGACGTAAGTGTTTTATTTCCTTCAGAATGACCAGGTATGCCGGTGCTTGTTGACTATTATAGTCTATGACCACTACCTGCCCCCGTGCTCTCTACCTGCCCCGGCGTGCTCTCTCCCTGCCCCGACATGCTCTCTCCCTGCCCCAGTGTGCTCTCTCCCTGCCCCGGCATAGTCTCTACCTGTCCCAGCGTGCTCTCTCCCTGCCCCGGCATAGTCTCTCCCTGCCCCGGTGTAGTCTCTGCCTGCCCCAGAGTGCTCTCTCCCTGCCCCGGCGTGCTCTCTCCCTGCCCCGGTGTGCTCTCTCCCTGCCCCGGCGTGGTCTCTCCCTGCCCCGGCGTGCTCTCTACCTGCCCTGTTACTGAACTGTCTGAACTGTTACAGCTTTAAAATAAACACTAGCACCTGGTGGTCCCAGCCCCCACATCTCCAAATTGCCCTGTCATTGGCTCATCACTCACAATGAGTTTGCTGGGGGTTCTTAAGATTTCTAACAGTTTCGGTGTAAATAAATATGGACAACATTGTCCTTTTCTTCCTATCCTGCCTCTTCTTGTGTTGAGCCATTGTCCAGGTTCAGGCCGTCACCCCCACCCTGAGCCCTCATTTCTTTTCCTACTTAGAATTCATCCTTTAAAAATCTCACCATGGTGAGCTAGTCTGATGCGAGCACCCTTCAGCTGCAGCCATGTAGAAATGTTGGATAGAATATAAGCAAAATATTTTGTCTGAACCCATGAACAAAGAAAGGAAATAACTCAGATGCAGGAGAAGAGAGGAGGTGAAAGGCAGAGCGGTGCAGCTGGGTGGCAGGGGGGCTTGGAATGCAGATCTTTACAGAAAACCACAAGTCAGTGGAACCAAATCTGGTTCTTTGAAAATATCGATAAACCTTTAGCTAGAGAAAAACACCAATATCAGGAAGGAAAGAGGGGACATTGCTACAGATCCTACAGATGCTAAAAGGGGTAATAAGGAAATATTATGAACAATGTCATGCTGATAGATTCAACATTCTAGATGAAACGGACAACTCCCATGGAAGTCCCCCTAAATTAAAAAAACTGAATTCATAATTTACAACTTTCCCACAAAGAAAGCTTCTGACTAAGATGGCTTCTTTGGTGAGAGACAAAGAGGGGGTGTCAATGTTGAGTTGCTCACACAACCATGGAGATTGGCAAGTCTGGATTCTAATGAGCAGGCAGTGCACTGGGGACTCTGATGGCAGTTTGAGTGACTTCCCTAGGAGAAGCCGGCTGACGTATGTAGAGCTGGAAAGACGTCTTCCTGACTGCTGAAGTCTCAGTTCTCCCTGTAAAGCCTTCGGCTGATTAGCTGAGATGCCATCATTGTGAAGCATCTCCGTTGAGTGTGGATGCAGTCACCGGGATTCTGTCCACTGACTCGTGACTTAAATCCACCAAACACCCTCCCTGTAGCAGTCACGACCAAACAGCTGGACACACGGCCTGGCCAAGTGGACGCATGCACTTCACCACCACAACAGAGTCCAATCAGATGGATAGGGAAGGAACAGTGTCCCCTGATAGACTTTCAGAAGATAGCGGAGGAGGGGTTTCTCAGCACTGCTGGTGGAAATCTGAAAGGGGCCACAGCTCTGGAAAAGGCTTGGCAGTTTCAGGCGGCCCAGCCACTCGTCTCCTACATATCAACTCAAGAGCAATGGAAACAAAGACCTGGAGGAAATGTTCGGAGAAGATTAATATGTCAGGGCAAAATGCTGGAAGCAGCCGGGCGTCCTGTGTGGAGAAGTGGGCCCGTTGAGGGGCCTCCACATCATCGAATGACTTGAGCAGCCGGCAGCCCAGATGCCTGAAGCACGTGGCATGTTTGGACTTCAAAGGCATTAGCTCAGCTCAGGGACTCAGAGAAGACAGAATGCACAGCGTGAGATTCCACGTGCATGAAACCTTGGAGGGAGAACCGTCTAATCCTAGAGACAAAAGCAGGTGAGGGGTCAGCTGGTGCCTGGTGGGAGAAGGGACAGACCAGGAAGCAAGTGGGGGGGCCACGTGAGTGGGGCACAGACACGCTCATCTCTGCGCAGCAGCGGGCACGCTGGTTACATGATCCGTCTAAATCCATCGAGCAGTCCACTTAAAACAGATACATTTTGTTTTGCATTAAGTATGACTGGCTGTCCGGGTAAAGCCCCGATTAGCAGCGTTTCCCCGTTTCTGTGCGTGAACCCCTGCCGTGGCCCTGTCCAGGCTGCCAGTGTCGCCGCCGAAGACAGAGCTGGGGGGACAAGGAGGGGGCGGCAGGGGCTGGTGCTGCCTGTGCCGCCACACGGCGGGCCTTGGAAAACAGGCAGTGGCGACACCAGCGCAGCAGGCCAAAGTGGGTGAGGCCGCCAGTGCCAAGTGATGGCCAACATAGCGGCGGGACTGTCTGTGCTCTGCTTGTGAACGTGTAAATCGGCCTCGTCCACTAGGGCCGCAGGTGTACAGGGCCGGGCGCCGGGGCTGCAGGGCCAGAGGGAGGGACGTGTCCCTGGGTGAGCGGCTGCTCCGGCGACACTGGGCGCAGCGACAGGCACCTCCACGCCTGGCCGGGCAGCGCGAAGCGACCCCAGCGAGCTTGGGGCCAGGCAGGCCGGCCAACCCAGGCCTGGTGTCGGGTCTGCAATTGGGTTTCGTGCAGCTGGTGGTTTGTCACAGTACAAACGTTTTAAACGGAAAATCTTTCTTGCTGTGGGCCTACGATGGATTTGCGTTTTTGCCGTGTTTATTAGAAAGAGCGTGCAGGGGTGTTTGTCATTTAACTGGAGCATAGGAGAAAGTCCACACAGAATTGCCCGCTCCATGGGGCTCTTTACGTGTTTATTCTCTCACCTTATTTTGTATTTTTATCAGTGATGCCTTTTCTTTGCTTGTTCCTCCCACACACACACTCTTTCTTTTGTACTTTTTGGAAATATTTTGTCTTTGACCCTGTGTGCTTCCCCTGGGGAAGGAGGGAGGGAGGGAGGCCGGGGAAGCCCTGAGCTGGCCCCGCCGCGGCCTGAGCAGGGCTCCTGGTCGGCTGGGTTTGCTTTCCATGGTGGCAACCCAAATGCAACATAAAGTGCCTGATTTAGCCATTTTCAAGCGCACAGGTCACACGCAGGGCCCAGCCCCCCCCTTCCAAACAGAGCCCCCAACTGGGCGCCGGAGCCCTCCCCGGCCCATGCCTTAGCCCCGAGGGCACGATTTTCTGCCCCGACAGCCTCCCCCCCCCCCCCCCACGGTCCCCCTGGGCGCCAGTGCCCCCCCAGCCCTCACCCCGCCCCCCCCTGCGGGCGCAGCTGCGGCTCATCTGCATCTGAATGGCCCCGCTGGAGGCTCCAGGCCAGCTGCAAGGAGAAGGCGGCCTTGTTCCTTTAAAGGGCGCTCATCCCCACGCACCCCAGTCTCCCCACCGCAGAGACCCTGTGGCGCCACCCATATCCCCACCGGTCCTTTGTGGCTGCGCAGCTGCGGGCTGGGTGCTGGGCGCACGCTGGCCGGATCTGTGTCTGTCGGGGGCACCCCGCCCTCATAATGGGGGACAGGCCCAGTTCAGAGGCCTCGCGCCGTCCTGGGGGGTGTGCCCCAGCCAACTCAGGGCACCTGCAAGCCCAGCCTCCGGTCAGGAGCGTCCCCTCGCTGGCCACAGACCCCTCTGTCCCCCGTCTCGGCTCACGTCCCCGTCAGAGGGGCTCCCCGGCACCCCCCCACAGGACAATGTACTGGGGTGACCACGTCCCCAGAAAGTCGCATCTACCCAGAACCCCAGGGGTGGCCTTGCCTGGAAGCAGGTCATGGCAGGTGCAGTCAGCCAGGATGCACTGAACCGAGCAGGGCGGCCCAAGCCAACCCGGGTCCTCGCGGGGGGTGACAGTTGGCGACAGGGCAGGGCCAGAAGAGGCAGGAAGGGGTCCCCGAAACCTCTTGTCGGCCTCCGGGAAACTCATCCCGGCTGGAGCCTTGGCCACCCCAGCTGGGACTGCTGAGCTGGAACCAGGGGAAGGCAGCACCCCCAGACCCTGGCCCCCCGGGAGCAGCGGCTCGGGGATCAGGGTGCAGGCAGCACCGACTGGGGGTTCATGCGCCGCAGCCCTGACAGCTGGGGACTCGACCTGGCACCCTGGCCTTGCCCCACCCTCTTCTGAGTTGGTCCATTCTACACAGATGGGGACACAGGGGAAGGCTGGGGACCCCAACTCCTGACCCCTTGACCCTCACCTGCCGTGCCCTGAGCGCCAGCAGGAAGTGCCCAGCTGCGCGGCCACACGACCGGTTAATGCGTTCCTGGGAGGGGAGGGGCTGGCTGGGCCTTCGCAGGCCACCTTGGCTCCTTGGTCTTGGAAAGGCCCCTGCAGAGCGAGAGCCTCGGCCCCCAGCACGTCGCCCCAGACCACGGTGAGAGGCCCCCATGCTGGCCTCGCCCTCACCACCCACCCTGCGCTGCCCGAGTTGACCCCGGCCCTGCCCCCACAGTGTCCCCACCGCGGTGGACAGGCCTGGGACGGGGGCAGGGGCAACACTGAGAACATGTCCTGCCAGGGAAGCTGCCGGGGACCCGGCCACCCATGCGTCCTGGACGCGGCTCGTACGGACTGATGGGTGCGTGCGTCCACGCCCAGCCTGGGGCCACTCCAGGTGACCCTCAGACGCCGCCAGGAGGAACCTGCAAAGCCCGCACAGCCCCTCATGTCCACCCCCCACCCCAGACACCCCCCACGCCTGCCCCACTCCCACCACACTGTCTCCCTGAGTCCTGAGCCCCAGCTTGGAGCAGAGAGCTGGGAGCTGGGGGCCCCAGCTTCCCCGTGGCTGGGCACACCCCACATCTGGGCTGGGACGCAGGAGGCGCGCCCGGGCAGGGGGAGGCCGTGGCCCAAGGACACGTAATTGCTTGAACTGCATCCCCAGACTAGGCATGCCCACGCCCCAGCCCCAAACCTATGGATGCGGTTGTATCTGGACAGAGTGTCTTTGCAGATGGGGTCAGTACAGGACCCTGAGATGGGTCCATCCTGGCCAGCCTGCTGGGCCGACATCATGTGACCAGTGTCTGTGGCAGAGCGAGGCCGAGGGAGGCTGGACAGACCCCAGGGGAGAAGCCGGTGCCGAGGGGCCACCAGGGCGGGGAAGGGCGTTCCCCCAGCCTCCCGGGAGCTGGCCCCAGCACCTGAGCTTCCAACCCCCGGGCTCCAGGTCTCGAGAGGACAGTCGGCTCCATGGCCCTCCCCTGCTGGCCACTGTTCCGGCAGCGACAGGAAACCCCCAACAGCCGGGACGAGAGGAGAGGAGGGGAGGGCCCCGTCATGCAGGCTTGTCTGTCTCCACACGGCAGCCACCCTCACACCCTCTTTCGGGGCCCACCTGTGGCCTCTGGCCTGCACTGGACACGCCAAAGCCAGAAGTCCGCTGGCTGCCAGCTCCTGAGGCGGGCAGGGCAGGGGTACTGGTGGCAGAGGGCAGCTTGTCCGCTTTCTGGCGTGGGTTCTGCTGGACAACTGCCCAAGGCCCAGTTCCCTCTCCTGAGCAGCCTCAGGCCCCTCCTCCTTGACCTTCCCGCAGAGGACAGTGGCATCTGATTCTGTCCAGGGAAAGCCAGCAGAGCCACCTGCGGGCAGCAAAGGGACCCTGGACAGGGAGGGCCATCGGGATGCTGGCCAGCCCCACCCCACAGGGTCTCAGAGCTCTTGCCTTTGTGTCTGCAGAGGCCCCAGCCCAGTGCTCGGGACCCACTGGGGGCCTTAGGAAGACTCTCCCAGCGGTGAGGCCTGGGCTGCAGGACAGCTCCCTGGGACCTAATGCACAAAGAACTTCTCCTCCACAGGGTTGCACTGCTGCTTGTTCATGTTTTTTCCCTTACAGAGAAGCGGGAAGTTCTTGGTTCCACTACCTGGTGGGGGGGTGGGCAGGAGACCCCTGGGCTTGCCATTGCTGGCAGCCCTGCCCTCCTGCAGCCTGCTACCGTGCATGGCTGACGGAGCTGGTGGGCGTCATCCGTACCCGCCAGAGCAGCCTCTCCAGGCGGCCGTGGCCCCTAGCCAGCCCCCGCGTGGGGCACCGAGGTCGGGAAGGCGAGGTCTGAGCCCACCCCACGCTGAGGCTCAGAAAGAGCTGTCTCAGCTCAGCTCACCGGAAACCATGGAGGCCGGAAGAAAATGGAATAACATGTTTTAAGTGCTAAAATGGAAGAGTTGTGAACTCTCTATTTTACACCCAGCAAAAAAAAGTCCCTCAGGAATGAAGTGAAACAGCAACATTCTCAGGTGAAGGAAAACGAATTCCTCTTCAGCAGAGCTGCCTTAAAAGAAATGCTGCCAGGAGTTCGGCAGATGGAAGGGGTGATACCAGAGAAAGCGGGAAGAGTGCCTGAAATGCTCGATGTCAGTTAAAATATAATTGACTAGTCTCCTTGTTCTTTAAAATGTGTTAGATGGTTGAAAGCAAAAATTGTGCCATTGTCTGATGGGGTTTTATGTGGACAGATGGATGTAATACATAGGAGAACACAGCATGGAGGAGAGAGGGGACAGGGACCCAGGTGGCAGCGAGGTTCCCACGTTCCACCTAAAGTAAAACATTAGTTAACACGTGTGTGCTGTGTGCCTAGAGCAACCGCTAAAAGCACTAGACAAATATACTCAAAAACTCAGTAGTACGTTAGAACAGAACACTAAAAAATAACCAAGGAACCCAAAGACAGCAGGAAAGGGGGGCATGGGAACAAAAGACAGAGGGACAAATAGAAAGCAAGCAATAAAATGGTAGACCCAAGTGCAAATATAATTACATTAAACATGATGATCTAGGCACACAATTAAAAGAGAAATCTTCAGAACAGATTTTAAACAAGACCAAATTATACACTCTGTCCAATAAAAACACTTAAATTTAATGATATGAGTAGGTTAAAAATAAAGGCTGCAACAAAGATATACCATGCAAACACTGACAAAAAGAAAGCTAAAGAGGCTAAATTAATATCAGACAAAGTGGACATCAGAGCAAAGAAAATTACTGGGAATAAAGAGGGACATTACAGAATAATTCAAAAATCAACCCACCCAGAGTACACAGGAGCCCTAATGGTTATTGCCCGGACATGCGCTTCTGAGTTCAGGAAGCAAGAGCGGCAGAAATGGCGACATGGTGGTGTGGGGAGGTGGGGATGCAGTCCGTCCTCTACGCAACAGCCAGGAGCTGTCGGGAGCAACTCTTTGGGGGACATCCGCGACCAGACACACATCATAAACCCCACTCTGGAACAGGCAGAAGGGCCAAAAGCACAGCACAGAACTGTGATAAAGCTCCGGACCATGGAAGCAGATGCCACACACGCACATACACACACAGACACACACACTGGCACAGCAGGCTCAGGTGGAAACACTTCCCTGTGGCCAAAAGAAGTGTCTGCTGGGAGCAAGGGAAGGCAGCTCAACCAAGCTCCAACTGCAGTTTTAATTAACAAACTCAGACTGCTGAAAACAAGCTCCAAGCACAGGTAAACCCAGGAAGGCAGGAGAGGAACCCTGAGGTCTGTCTCTCCTAGCAGAGAGGAAAAGGGGCTGATGAAGAAAATAAATAAATAAAAACATGGAGCTTCTGAAGTCAGCTGAGCTCAGAACACCGGAAAAGGGCTGTGCTCCTTTATGGAGCCAGGTGCCAACCCTGGCTCCTGATTCATGACCCCTGGGGGTGGGGTTCAGCGCTGAAAAGGGATTTTGCTTTTGTTTTTGTTTTTTAACTATTCTAAGTAGCTGGTTAGAGAAAGCCCCAGGCATTTTCAAATGTCAGTGCTAATAAATAAATGGGAATTTCTCAAAATTAAATAAACACTTTTGTGCATCAAAGAACTTCATCAAGAAAGTAAAAAGACAGCCTACACAATGGGAGACAATATTTGGAAACGACATATCAGATAAAGGTCTAGTATCCAGAATTTATAAAGAGATTGTTCAACTCAACAACAAAAAGACAGCCAATCCAATTACAAAATGGGAAAAAGACTTGAACAGACACTTCTCAGAA
>PVIY010057409.1:0-12887 GCA_004026745.1 Myrmecophaga tridactyla
AGCTCATTCCAGGTTCTCTGTCCCATGTTGCCAGGAAGGTACACATCCCTGGGAGTCATGTCCCACGCAGAGAGGGGAAGGGTGGTGAGACTGCTCATCATGTTGGCTGGAGAGAGAGGCCACATCTGAGTAACAAAAGAGGCCCTCCTGGGGGTGACTCTTAGGCCTAAATTTTAAGTAGACTTGACCTATCCTTTGTCTCTATTGTAATTTATGTTTAGAAAGAGATTTTTAAAACTACTATTTTGTAAAATAAAGAGAAAGTTTTTGAGATTTTAAAAGTAAAGTGGGGAGATAAGATGGTGAATTGAAGAAACGCCGTTTCCGTAATAACTTTAAATGTTAAAGGACTAAATTGACAAATTAAAAGATACAGATTGGTAGAATAGATTAAGAAATATAATCAAGCTGTATGCTGCCTATAAGAGACTCATCTTAGACACAAGGATACAAATAGATTGAAAGTGAAAGGATAGAAAAAGATTTTCCACCCAAGTTGTAACCAAAAGAAAGTAGGAGTAGCTATACTAATATCAGACAAAATAGACTTTATTTATTTATTTATTTATTAACATGGGCAGGCACCAAGAATCAAATCCACATCTCTGGCATGGCAGGTAAGAATTCTGCCCCTGTGGCCTGCCTGATAAAATAGACTTTAAATGTAAAGACATCATAAGAGACAAAGAAGAACACTATATACTAATTAAAGGGTCAATTTACCAAGAAGATATAACAATCATAAATGTGAATCCCCTAATCGAGGAGCTCCAAAGTACATGAGACAGACATTGGCAAAACTGAAGGGAGCGATAGATGTTTCAACAATAATAGTCAGAGACTTCAATACACCACTTTTCTCTATACATAGAACAACCAGAGAGAAGCCAACAAGGAAGCAGAGAAGTTAAATAACTTGATAAATGAATTAGACCTAACAGACATTGCACCTGAAAACACAAAGATATACATTCTTCTCTAGTGCTCATGGAATATTCTCCAGGAGATTATATGCTGGGGTACAAAACAGGTCTTTATAAATTTAAAAACACTGAAATTATTCAAAGCACTTTCTCTGATCACAATGGGATGAAACTGGATCTCAATAACCACCAAGGAATGAGAACATTCACAAATACATGGAGATTAAAAGTAAAGTGGGACAAAAGCACATGGAACCTTGAATACGGCATGAGATTTTGTTGGTTATTCAGGTTAATTTGATACCCTGATATATCCTAGAGTAATTTGGGCAGTGAATAAAGAAGTATTTGTAAGATCTCCTTGTGGGACTGGGGAGAAAGGATGAAATAGTCATCTTCTCCATTTGGAGAATTTCTTTTTTTTTTTTTTTTAAGATTAGGGTATGCAGTTTATTCTTTTTTTTTCAGATTTTTAACTTTTTAAAAAATTGTATAGTATAACATATATACAAAGCAAAGAAATAAAAAAGCAATAGTTTTCAAAGCACTCTTCAACAAGTCAGATCCCAGAGTTTGTCATGGGCTACCATACAATCCTCTCAGATTTTTCCTTCTAGCTGCTCCTGAATATAGAAGGCTTAAGGACTTAAATATTTTTTTATCATCACAATGGACTGTTTTTCCTTTTTTTTTTTTGTGAAAAATAACATATATACAAAAAACTACAAATTATAAATTTCAAAGCACAGCACCACAATTAGTTGTAGAACATATTTCAGAGTTTGACACGGGTTATCATTTCACAATTTTAGGTTTTTACTTCCAGCTGCTCTAAAATACTGGAGACTAAAAGAGGTATCAATTTAATGATTCAGCGTTCACATTCATTTGTTAAATCTTACCTTCTCTGTATAACTCCACCATCATCTTTGATCTTTCCATCCCTGTCTTTAGGGTATTGGGCTATGGCAATTCTAAATTTTTCCTATTGGAAGGGTCTGTCACTAACATGAGGTAGGGAGATGGAAATATCTGATGTTCTGGAGAGGCTGGGCTAGGTTTCAGGACTCATCTGGACGAGGGACCCCTCTAGAGGTTGTAGGTTTCTGGAAATTACTCTATTGTCTGGAACCTTTGTGGAATCATTTATTGCCCTAGGTGTTCTTTAGGATTGGCTGGAATGGTCCTGGATGGAGGTTGGCAGATTATAATAGTTAGCAAAGTGTAACTGCAGCTTGCATAAGAGCAACCTCTCAACTCTATTTGAACTCTCTCTGCCACTGATATTTTATTACACTTCTTTTCCCCCTTTTGGTCAGGATGGAATTGTTGATCCCATGGTGCCAGATCTGGATTCATCCCTAGGAGTCATCTCCCACATCACCAGGAAGACTTTCAACCCCAGATGTCATGTCCCACCTAGTGGGGAGGACAATGATTTCACTTGCAGAGTTGGGCTTAGAGAGACAGGTCACATCTGAGCTCTGAAAGTAACTTAGGCATGCCTGTAGGTAGTCTAAACTTCTCTGCTACCTACATAAGCTTCACAAGAGTAACCCTCCTGATCAAGGGCATGGCCTATTGATTTGGATGTCCTTAAGGTTTCACATAGTATCAGGATTCCCTGATGGTAAGGTTTAATAGTTCCATATTCTTTCTCGCATCCCTCAGGGGACTTTGCCAATACGTTTTGATTATCTGCTTAATATACTCTAGGATGTATCCAGGCATTACAATAATCTATACAGGATTAAAGGACTTCTTTCTTATTCTGTGTGCCCTGTGTCTCAATTGTTCAAATGAGCTATACAGATAGATTGAATTAAATTATGCACTACATTAAATTTTAGTTCCAGACCAAATAAATCTTCTTTCCATCGGTCTCAAAGAGTATGTATGGTTCTAAATTATAGACAACTATCTCCCTTGCACCTATGTTCTGAATTACTTGAACCCCAACCTGTTTGGCTTCGTTCTTATCTCTAAATATCAGGCTCTCAAACAGCCTCAAAAAACAGGCTCTCAAAATCCAGAAATAATAATCACCACTTTGGACTTAATGCGTCTGTTCTAATAGCTTACAATCTAGGCCCGTTTTCTTATAACCATTTTCTAAAGGTGACCATACCATTGTTGTTTTTACGTTTCTGGCTTATTTTGTCTCACTAAATGTCCCATATGCTCATTCACATCGTTGCATGCCTCACAACTTTGTTCCTTTTTGTAGCAGCACAACCTTCGTACATAAGTATACACCATCGTTCACCGATCTACTTCTCCGTTAGTACATCCTTCAGCCACCTGCATTCATCGGGCACCATGTATAGGGTCCAAAGTCCACAGTCCATCAACATTCTAAATTTTAGATAACTTCATTGTTCCCAAGAGAAAGAAAACCAATAAACACACCCTGACCAAATAGGAAATCAAAATCTTCATTTGGAGAATTTCTGATATTCTCGCAAGCGATGGGGACAATCAAATCAATAGACCGAGCCCTTGATCTTGGAGTCCGCTCCTATGAAACTTATTCCTGCAAAGGACAGGTTAAGCCTACTTAAAATTAGGCCTTAGAGTCACCCCCAGAGAACTTCTTTTGTTCCTCAGATGTGGCCTCTCTTTCTAAGCAATCTCGGCAGGTGAATTCACTGCCCTCCCTCCTATGTGGGACATGACTCCTAGGGGTGTAAATCTCCCTGGCAATATGGGACATTACTCCTGGGGACAAGCCTAGACCCAAATCATGGGATCGGGAAAGGTTTCTTGACCAAAGGGGGAGGAGAGAAATGAGATAAAATAAAGTTTCAGGGGCTGAGAGATTTCAAACAGGGTCAAGAAGTTATCCTGGAGGTTATTCTTATGAATTATATAGATTTCCCTCTTTAGTTTACAGTGAATTGGAGTGGCTGGAGGGAAGTACCTGAAACAGTTGAGATGTGTCCCAGTAGCCTTGATTCTTGAAGATGATTGCATAAAGATATAACTTTTACAATGTGACTGTGGGACTGTGAAAACCTGTGTCTGTTGCTCCCTTTATCCAGGGTATGGACAGATGAGTGAAAAAAAATATGGATAAAAAATAAACAAATAATAGTGGGGACAAAGGGTAAAATAAACTGGGTAGATGGAAATGCTGGTGGTCAATGGGAGGACAGGGTAAGGGGTCTGGTATGTATGAATTTTTTCTTTTTATTTCTTTTTCTGGAGTGATGCAAATGTTCTAAAAAATGATCATGGTGACGAATACACAACTATGTGATGATATTTTGAGTAATTAATTGTATACCATGTATAGACGTGTATGTGTGTGTGTGTATATGTGTGAAGATTTGGCAAAAAAAAAAAAAAGTAAACCGTGGGATCAACAATGCCATCCCGACCAAAAGGGGCCAAGGAAGCAACAAATAACGTATCACTGGCTGAGAGTTCAAATAGAGTCGAGAGGCTACATTGGAGGTCATTCTTAGGCATGCTTCAGTTAGACATTGCTACCTATCATAACTTGACAAACGCCAACCAAAACCACTCCTGCCAATCCTAGAGAATACCTAGGGCATTATATAAGATTCTACAAAGGTTCCAAGCACAAGGGTAACTCTCCACAACGTACAACCTCCAGATGGGTGCTGGACAAGATAAGTCCTGAAATGCAGAGGGGCCAGCCTTTCCAGATCATTAACTAGTTCCATACTCCTACCTGATATTATTGACAGCGCCTTCCAATATGAAAAAGTTAGAATGGGCATAGCCCAAAGACTTCTATTTGGGGTATTTGGTGGAGTTACACAGAGAAGGTCAGGTTTAACAAATGAGTAAGTGTGCTGAATCATTATACTGATATTTCTTTTAGCTCCCAGTAACTCAGAGCAGCTAGAAATAAAACCTAATATTACGGAATTGTAACCCATACCAAACTTGAAATCTGTTCTGCAACTAATTGTTGCGATGTACTTTGAGATTTATTGCTTTAATGTATTTATGTTATTTAAAGGGGAGGAAGAGTATAACAGAGAAGATAGGATTTAAGAAATGGGATGACTGCTGAATCATTATCCTGATATTTCTGTTAGTCTCCAGTGTCTTAGAGCAGCTAGAAGTAAAAATGAAAAAATCGTGGAACTGTAACCCATACCAAACTTTAAAATCTGTTCTCTACAACTACTTGTTAAAATATACTTGGAAATGAACTGCTTTTTTGTATAAAAACAGGTTTAAAAAATTAGTTCAATATTAAAAAAAGTAAAGCAGTGAGAAACACTGAGAAAGATAATTTTATGGACTCAAATATTTGTTATGAATGCTATAAAAATCTGATGTTAGCGATGGCACTATAGACATTTTAAATGTTTTCTAAGAACCTTCTAATAAAAAAACATTGATGACTATTTTGAATGTAATTAATACCAATGAGATGTACATTTGAGAGGGTTAAAATGGAAAATTTTATGTTCTATATATGTATCACAATAACAATTTTTAAAAAACATACATATACACTCAAACCCTCACAGAATTATGCATCACAAAAAAATGAACCCTAATGTTAACTATGGGCTTTTGTTAGTAATATAATTGTAATAACTGGTTCTTCAACTGTAACAAATATAGCACACTAACACAAAATGTTAACAGGGACTGTGTGCTTTGTGGGTCATATATGGGAACTCTGTACTTTCTATGTAATTTTTCTATAAACTTACAGCCACTCTAAAAAACAGTTCACTGAGGGGAAAAAGCATTGAGATTTTCTGTTTATCAATACACCTGTATTGTAAGTTTTAGACTAAAAGCATCCAGAAGGAAGGCAATCAATTCTTTTTGTTGTTGTTATTAAACCATATAAACATCATATATACAAAACAGTGCATATAATGTATTTGGACGATTAGAAAATAAATAATAAAGTGACCAACATATTTTATCATCCATCTTTAGAACTATAACACTACACTACCTTTGAGGTCCCTATCCTTCCTTTCTCCTCTGACCAGAAATAATCATTTTCATGTTTCCTTTAGCTTTACTGTCTTTATATGCATCCCTAAACATCTTAACTTTTTAAATTAATTTTCTTCCTATTTTAACAGCTTTATTGAAATGTAACATTCAATGAACTGCACATATTTAAAGTATACAATTCTATAAGCTTTGATACTTATAAATAACTAAGAAACCACACCATAATCAAGATAATGAATGTATCCACAACCCCCAACAGTATTCTCATACTCATTTCTACCCCACCAGCCTTATTACCTCCAGGCAGCCAATGATCTGCTTTCTTTGACTACATATTAGTTTACATTTTCTAGTCATATGTAAATGGAATCATATGATACATATACTTTCTTCTTGTCTAGCTTCTTTCTCTCAGTATAATTATTTTAAGAGTCATTCATGTTGCATGTATCAGTGATTTCTCAGTTTTGATAAATGAGTAGTAACCCAGTAGTATGACTATGTCATAAACTGATGGACATTTTACTAATATAAATAAACCTTCTATAAACATTCATATGCAAGTCTTTATGTGGACACATGCTTTCAATAGTCTTGGGTAAATACTTAGGATTAAAATGGCTAGACCATATGGTAGGTATATGTTTAATTTGTTACAAAACTGCCAACCTATTGTCTAATGTGCTGTACCAATTTACATTTACACCAGCAGTGTATGAGATCTGAGAGTTTCTGTTCCTTCAATATTTAATAGGGTCAATCATTTACATTTTAATCATTCTGCTATGTGTGTTATCTCATTATAATTTCAATTTACATTTCCTTACTGACTAATGGCATTGAACATCATTATACAAGCTTATTTGCCATTGATACATCGTCTTTGATTAAGCTTCTGTCCAGATCTTTCAGTCATTTCTAACCTGAATTTTTCTTATTATCAAGTTCTTGATTTCTTTATATACTTTAGATCTAAGTCCTTTATCAAATATGTTTTGTAAATATTTTCTCCTAGTCTGTTTTTCTTTTCATTCTTTTAATGATGTCTTCTGAGAAGCAGAAGTTTTAAATTTTTAAGAAGTGCTTATGGTGCCATTTCTAAGAAGTCTTTGTGTACCCCAAAGTCACTAAGATTTGCTCTTATACTTTCTAGAAATCTGTAGTTTTAGATGTCAAACTTCAGTCTATGATATACCTAGAATTAATTTTTGCATATGGTGTGAGGCATGCATGGAATTGCTTTTTTTTGCATATGGATACCAAATTGTTTCAGTACCATCAGTTGAAAAGATTATATTTTTCTCCACTAAATTTCTTTGCATCTTTATAAAAACTTAGTATCTATCAATATGTGGGTCTATTTTTGGGCTATCTATTCTGTTCCACTGAAGTTTCAGCCTATCTTGACTTTAGTACTATAATGTCTTGATTACAGGTTCAATGTAAGTTTTTTTTTGTTTGTTTTATAAAATGCTTTATTTTATGAGTGACAGCCCAACCTCCCACCCCATTCCACCTAACACACACACACACATACAAACATATGCACATATACATACATCTTGTCTTTTCTCTATGATATTTCCTTTTACTGTATCTGCTCACTTTCTTTCTAAGGCTCAGCATGAAATTATTTTAGGATGTTGTGTTATTTGGAATATTATAAAAAAGTATCTTACTGACATTCATAAGGACAAATTTAGTTTGTTTTCTTTCAGTGTTTTAACAATACATTAGCATCCTTAATAGCAAAAACAACCATTTACAACTTAAAGACCAGCCATTTAAGGAAATAATGACATAATCAACCACTAACAATAAACAAGTCCTCTCATTTGATTCTACTACCAAGTTCAGGTTTATTCTGAACTTTTTTGTCCTGAACAGAGACTTCAAGTAGAAGGCAAAGAGTTTTAAGGGTGAGTTTCTGACAGATAACATCTCAAAGGACATTCAAGAATAACCACAGTTCTCCAGTTTACTTCAATGTTGGAATATCCTAGGATGACCAGCATACTTCCTCTTGAGGAGTTTTGACAATTCTATCAGCCTCAAAATTTGGGTCTTATAAAACATTCTTCAATATTACAAAAGACTTTCTTCAGTAGGAATAATTTTTTCATCACTTTTCCAGCTTCTTGTACTTGGCTTCCAGTTTTATTGAATATGCATCCAACTTGTAGGCTACCTGTTCAAGAGCTGCTACCTGCTCCTCAATTATATTGATCTGATCCAGGTAAGGCTGCAGACCAGTATACTTCTGGTTTAAGTCCTCTAAATTTCTACTAACGTTTATTGCGATATCTTTCATTTCAAGATACTTCAAGCTGGTTAGTTTATTCATATTTTCCAGGAGTTTATACTCTTCACTGGTGGCCGTCAGTTCGCCAGTTAGGTAAGTGGCTATTTGGAGAACATGTCCCGGCAGAGCTCATTGATGTCAGCTTCAGCGGGCTCCTTGGGTTCCTCAGCTGTCTCCACAGCAACAGCATCTCGCACAGGCTCCTCAGGTCGAGTTGCCGGTAAGCCCTCCACCACCGCCGCCGCCGCCACTGCCATGACCCACACGGCCTCAATGTAAATTTTGAAACCAGGTTGTGTTAATCCTCCTACTTAGATCCTCTATTCTAAATCCTTTCATTTCCAAGTAAATTTTTAAATTGGTTTACCGATTTTTGCCCAAAATTGCCTGATGAGATTTTGAGTTGGATTGCATTGTATTTATAGAACAATTTAGGAAGAAATTACATTTTAAAAATCCAATTTAGGGTGGGCCATGGTGGCTCAGAGGCAGAGTTCTTGCCTGCCACGCTGGAGACACAGGTTCGCTTCCTGGTGCCTGCCCATGTAAAAAAAGCAATTTATAATGTATAGAAATATGATTGATTTTTATATATCGATCTTGTATTCTGCAGCCTTACTAAACTTATTAGTGTAGTAGCTATTTGTAGATTCCATTGGATTTTCTACATAAATCCTTATGTCACTTAGAAAAAATAAAAGCCTTACTTCATCCTTTCTCATCTGGATACCTTTTACTTGTTTTTCTTACCTTACTGCCCTGGCTATAATCTTCAATACAGTGTTGAACAGAACTGGTAAGAATAGGCATTCTTTTTTGTTCTTAGTCTTGGGTGGAAAGCAGCCAGTGCTCCACCATTAGTTTTATTAGCTGTAGATTTTTCGTAGATTCCTCTCATCAGGTTGAGGAAGTACTCTCTGATATTGATTTCCATTTCATTTTGGCTGGAGAATATACTTCATATGATTTAAATCTTTTAAAATTTATTGAGATTTATTTTATCACTTTAATACAGAAGATATCATTTAGTAAATCCTTTTTTTATATAATTATTATGTAGATATCAATTAATAAACTTTTTTCCCTTGGTATAACTATTGTAATTTGGATGAAGCTATGTAGTAGCCCAGCAAATTCAAGCATCCATATCAATCAAATATCTCACCTAATTATTTGGTGAGACCAAGAAGTTAGCATATCAATAAGAATAAACAAGAGAGGGTATACAGGGTAAGAAAAGAAAGGTGAGAAAACATTATAATTCATCATGGAGTGAAATCTGATACATAATTTTTTAAAAACAAAAATAACAATAGTATCAACTACTTATAAACTTGGCAGAAGTATATATTTTTAAAAATGTAATGAAACCAGTATATATATTTAGCTAAACAGATTGTATTGATTATTAAGTAGGCAAAAGCAACAAACTGGAAGCAAATACTAACTTGAGCGGCTCCCAAAGGGGGGACACGTAAACGCTTCATAGCCTTTTGTCTGTCACCATCTTCAAGTTCATTGGTCACTACAGCCTAGAAAGACAAGTTATTAAATTTTGACATAAGTTATACTAAATCTGAGTGATACATAAGTAATTCTGTGCCATTTATATATATGGCATTCTGATATCGTCTTGGTGAATGTTTGCTGATAAAGCAAAAAGAAAATCATGATTAAAGCTATATATGTATTCAAAGCTACCAAGTAACTAATTATAAAAGGAGAACAGAAATGAGGAATTATATCATTAAAAATAAGACATGGGTGCTATAAAAATATATGGTATATAAGTGGGATTATTGTACCTCAGTTTCAGAGATGAGCTGGTTGATTTTCTTGCATGTATAAAATGGGGCCACTTCTACATGAGCCACTCGCCAGTCTGCTCCACGAGGTGTTTCCAGAATCTTGTCATGCTTTTTAAGGATTTTTCGAAACCCTGTAAAATTCAGATTCTATAGGAAGAAATGAGAAATACTTTTATAATTTCTACCACCATCAAACAAGGTGAAAAATAGAAGTACCAGAACACCAACTAGTTCCATCCCCCATCCCATATTTTCAACAGCTCTTTCCAATATGAGAAAGTTAGAATGGGAATAGCCCAAATACCCCTAAAGACCAAAGGTGATGGTGTAGTTATGCAGAGAAGGTTGGGTTTAACAAATGAGTATGAATGATGAACCATTATACTGATATTTCTTTTAGCCTTTAGTACCTTAGAGCAGCTAGAAGTAGAAATTTAAAATTGTGGAACTGTAACCCATACCAAACTCTGCAATTTGTTCTACATCTAGTTGTTGTGATGTATTTTGGAATTTAATTGCTTTTATGTATATATGTTATTTAAAGAGAAGGACGATTATAACAGAGAGATATTCGTTATTTCTGTTGGTCTCCAGTGTCTTGGAGCAGCTAGAAGTAAATAAACGAAAATCATGGAACTGTAACCCATACCAAACTTTAAAATTTGTTCTATAACTACTTGTTAAAATGTACTTGGACATTTACTGGTTTGTTGTATATATGTAATATTTCACAATAAAAAAAATAATAAGACACACTACACATCAACAGAGCTGACTGGACTGAGATTGAGTACCCAGGGAAACAGCACGGCTATCATTACAAAAGTAAGCACCAGCAAAAGGATAAGACTCTTCTTTCTTGCAAATCAAAAGCACAAAGAGATATCATCTCACACCCACCAGAATGGCCATTATCAATAAAACAGAAAATGACAAGTGCTGGAAAGGATGTGGAGAAAGAGACACACTTATCTACTGTGGTGGGAATGTTAAATGGTACAACCGCTGTGGAAGGCAGTTTGGCAGTTCCTCAAAAAGCTAAATACAGAATTGCCATATGACCCGGCAATACCATTGCTAGATATCTACTCAAAGGACATGAGGGCAAGGACACAAATGGACATTTGCACACCAATGTTTATACAAGCATTATTTACAATTGCAAAGAGATGGAAACAGCCAAGACGTCCATCAACAGAGGAGTGGCTAAACAAACTGTGGTATATACAAACGATGGAATATTATGTAGCTGTAAAACAGAATAAAGTCATGAAGCATGTAACAACATGGATGGACCTTAAGGACGTTATGCTGAGTTAGATTAGCCAAAAACAAAAGGACAAATACTGTATGGTCTCACTGATATGAACTGACAGTAGTGAATAAACTTGGAATATTTTGTTGGTAATAAAGACCATCAGGAGATAGAAATAGGGTAAGATATCGGGTAATTGGAGTTGAAGGGATACAGATTGTGCAACAGGACTGAATATAAAAACTGAGAAATGGACAGCACAATACTACCTAACAGTAATACAATTATGTAAAAACACTGAATGAAGCTGAATGCGAGAATGATAGAGGGAGGAGAGCTGGGGGCATAAATGAAATTACAAAGAAAAATAGACAATAAAGATTGAGATGGTATAATCTAGGAATGCCTAGAGTGTATAATGATAGTGACTAAATGTATAAATTTTTAAAATGTTTGTGCATGAGGAAGAACAAAGGAATGCCATTACTGCAGGGTGCTGAAAATAGATGGTAATTAATATTTTAAAATTTCAACTTATGTGTGAGACTAAAGCAAAAAATGTTTATTTGGTACAAAATTTATATTTTGACTAGTGCATTTCCTAATATAACTTATGTAGATAGCTTGGTTGAATAACATAAGTACATGGAACCTTGGGTAGGACATGAAATTTTGTTGGTTTGTCCAGAGTGATGCCCCGACGAATCCCAGAGTGATTTGATCAGTGAGTAGAAAAGTATTTGCAAAGTCCCCTTTGGGGAATGGTGAGAACAGGGGAAAATTTAACCTCCCCAAGTTGAATTCTTGATATTCTCACAAGCAGTGTGGACAACCAAAGCTATAGGCTGAGCCCCTAGTCTTGGGGTTTGTTCATATGAAATTTAACCCCACAAAGGATAGGTCAAGCCACCCCCAAGAGAGCCTCTTTTGTTGCTCAGATGCGGCCTCTCTCTCCAGCCAATACAACAAGAAAACTCACCACCCTCCCCCTGTCTACATGGGACATGACTCCCGGGGGTGTGGACCTTCCTGGCAACGTGGGACAGAAATCCCAGAATGAGCTGAGACTCAGCATCAAGGGATTAAGAAAAACCCTAGAATGAGTTGAGACTCAGCATCAAGGGACTGAGAAAACCTCCACCAAAAGGGGGAAGAGTGAAATGAGACAAAGTATCAATGGCTGAGAGATTCCAAACAGAGTGGAGAGGTTATCCTGGAGGTTATTCTTATGCATTAAGTAGATATCACCTTGTAGTTCAAGATGTAGCAGAGAGGCTGGAGGGAACTGCCTGAAAATGTAGAGCTGTGTTCCAGTAGCCATGTTTCTTGATGACTGAACAATGATATAGCTTTCACAATGAGACTCTGTGAATGTGAAAACCTTGTGTCTGATGTTCCTTTTAGCTACTATATCAACAGAAGAGTAGAACATATGGAATAGAAATAAATAATAGGGGGAACAAATGTTAAAATAAATTCAGCTTGAAATGCTAGTGGTAAATGAAAGCAAGGGGTAAGGGGTATGGTATGTATAATCTTTTTTTCTCTATTATCGTTTTATTTCTTTTTCTGTTGTCTTTTTATTTCTTTTTCTAAATCGATGCAAATGTTCTAAGAAATGATGAATATGCAACTATGTG
>PVIY010057410.1:0-12927 GCA_004026745.1 Myrmecophaga tridactyla
AAAGGTTTATTATGTCCAGAACCTTTCTGTAGCATATAATCTAGCTTAACTTGTTTGGATAGCTCATTTAAATAATCTAAACACAGGGAGCCCAGAATAAGAATGAGGGCCTTTAATCCTGTATAACTTAATGTAATGCCTGGATACATCCTACAGTATATTAAGCAGATAATCAAAAAGTATTGGCAAAGTCCTTTAAGGAATGGGAGAAAAAAGTATGGAACTATTAAACTTTACCACCGGGGATACCCCTGATACTGTGTCAAACATTAAGGCCATCCAAATCAATAATCCAAGCCCTTGATTTTGAGACTTGCTCTTGTGAAGTTTATGTAGGTAGCAGAGAAGCTTAGACCACCTATACTTATGCCTAAGAGTCACATCCACATGACCTCTTGTGTTGCTCAGATGTGGCCTCACTCTCTTTAACCCCAACCCTGTAAGTGAAATCACTGTCCTCCCCACTAGCTGGGACATGACATCCAGCGGTGAGAGTCTCCCTGGTGGCGTGGGAGATGACTCCCAGGGATGAGTCCGGCCCTGGCACTGTGGGATCAACAATTCCATCCTGACCAAAAGGGGGAAAAGAAGTGTAACTAATAAAGTGTCAGTGGCTGAGAGAGTTCAAATAGAGTCGAGAGACTACTCCGCATAAGAGGTTGCTTGCTCTTATGCAAGCTTCAGTTAGACATTGCTACTATCATAACTGCCAACCCCCAGCCTAAACCATTCCTGCCAATCCTAAAGAACACCTAGAGTGTTATGTAAGATTCTACAAAGGTTCCATGTACTAGGGTAACTTTTCAGAAACCTACAACCTCCAGATGGGTCCCTGGGCTAGATAAATCCTGAAATGCAGAGGGGCCAGCCTCTCCAGAACATCAGATAGTTCCATCTTCCTACCCACTATTATTGATAGCCCCTTCCCACATGAACAAGTTAGAATGGCCATAGCCCAAATACCCCTAAAGAGTGGGAGAGAAAGATCAAAGGGGATGATGGAGTTATACAGAGAAGGTAGGGAATAATAAATGAATATGGTTGCTGAATCATGATATTGATATTTCTTTTAGTCTCCATTATGTTAGAGCAGCTAGAAGTAAAAACCTAAAATTGTGGAACTATAACCCATACCAAATTCTGAAATCTGTTCTACAACTAATTGTCGTGCTGTGCATTGAAATTTATTGCTTTTACGTATACATGTTATTTTTCACAAAAGAGAAAAAAAGTCTATTGTGATGATAAAAAAATATTCCTTCTAGTCTCCTATATTCTGGAGCAGCTAGAAGGAAAAATCTGAGAGGATTGTATGGTAGCCCATGACAAACTCTGGGATCTGTCCTGTACCTTCTTGTTAAAGAGTACCCTGAAAAGTATTGCTTTTTTCTTTCTTTGCTTTGTATATATATTATACAATAAAAAAGTTTAAAAAAAAATGCTGAGCACCTTTAAAGAGAGGACAGGGAGCAGTTCATTTCATTATTACCAGCATCACCCAATGCTTTTAAAGTGGTAGACCCTCAGCAAATGTTGTATGAAAAAATGAACACATATGCGTATTTGTGTACATGTGACTGTGCGTGTATCTGCATAAGGGAAAACTACAATGATTAAGGAGTCAGGCTCTGGCATCAAACAGACCAATGTGCAAATCCTGTCTTCTCAGCTGTGTGACATCTGGGAAGGTACTTGACCTGTCTGTACCTCAGTTTCCTCAGCTATAACATGGAGACTGCAATCATCCAGGTAAAGGATTGAGTCCAAGGTAAGCACTCAACAAGTCTTCTAGTTTCTTGTTATTATACACTATAATAAACTTTATTTCTCTTCTTATATATAACGTGATGAAAATATTTTTTAAATATATAATGATAGGGACTAAAAAGAGCATATGTTAGGTTAGTAGGATTGTAAGTAAAGCGTTCTCTATTTTATTTTCCTCATGGATATGTTTTTGTTTATGCTATTTAAAAAATAGACATTTATTTTCCTTGGTGTTCAGCCAACTCTGGGGTGGTGACGGACCTACCCTGCTCCACAGAGATGACTTTTTAAGCAGATGCTGTGTGCCGGGCCTATTGTAAATCCTTCTTTTTCTAATTCTCACAACAGTCCTGCAAGGGAATGAATATGATGCCCATTGTATAGATAAGACGGTTGAGACTGTGAGAGGTTAAATGATTTGTCCAGTGCTGTGTAGTTAAGGGTGGGAAAGATGGGAAACAGATATTAGGCCTGACCCTGACGTTCAGACTTGCTTTTCCACCCTCTTTGCTATTCAGTCACTATTTACAGGTAATTCATAGTGTGAAGAATAAGTAAGGGGAACTAAGAACTCAGTTTCTACTACCATTTTCAAGAAAAAGAAACCAGGGCTTATTGAAGAAACGGCTGATTTCTAGAGGTGGGGCAGGAGATACATAGTCTAAGCCTGGAGCAGCTTGTCATGCCAGAAAATAAGGATCTACTAAAAAAAATGCTGGGGGCACATCAAAAGGACCCAGGAGCCAACTGACAGAGCTCCTGGCCAAAGCTGGAATAATTTGAGCAAAAACAAATGAAGTGGTATTGGATTATAGCCCAGAACATAAAATAAATATCCATGAGTCCAAACTGAGATATATAAATAATTGACTAGAGACATGACTAAGGGAGAATAAGGCATGAGACAGATCTCTTAAGCAGGAGGGGTCCAGAAAGTTCAGTCCCCCCTGGAGGAGGTGCAGCACCCCTACTGGGGAAGTGTGGGCTCTGTGCAGCGGCCTCCTCCGCAGAGCCCGGGGGGGGGGGTGTGAAAGAGGCCCCCCTACAGTGGAGGAGCCTGAGCGGCCAGCACTGCTTAGCCAGGTGTCCGGTCACTGCCCGCAGGGGCAGGTCACTCGGCAGTGTGCACACCTCATAGGATGCCATGGGCGTGACACTGGCCTCTGCGGCCTCCTTCCCAATACCCCATGGCCCCTACAAATACGAGAAAAGAACCAGGCAAATCCCAGCTGAGGGCACACTGCAAAGCACCTGACCCCTACTCCTCATAAGTGTCAAATCTCTTTTAAAATAAGGAAAGCCTGAGAGACTGTCATGGCCAAGATGGGCCCAAGTAGACTAACTTCAGCATGGCATCCTGCAGGGAAAAAGGACTCCAGGTGAAAATTAAGAAAACCTGAGTATGTGTGAACTTTAATAGTAACATATCAATATTGGTTCATTAACTGTGATGAATGTACCTTATATATATGAGATGTTGATAACAGAGGAGCCAGGTGTGGGATACGGGAACGCTCTGCTATCGTCATAACGTTTTTTGTAAATCTAAAACCACTCTAAAATTAAAAGTTTATTTAAAAAACAACAACAAGGACTGGGTATAGAGACAAGTCCAACTCTGAGAGTGACCAAGGTAGAGCTGGAATGAAGGTTGAAATGGGTCTTCCTGTTTTCTCAGTGGTACGTAAAAGGACCAAAATGCTTGCCAAATGCTTGCATCCCATCACAGTGAAAGCTGCCTTCTCCAGCGAAGTAGCTATCAACTGACCCCAAACGGGGGGCCAATTTGCCAAATCATAAAGCAATTTATTGCATAGTTGTCTGGCCACACTATCACATTTTCTCCAAGTGGGTCTTCTCCTTGCAGCACTTAGCCCTTGAAAATCATTATTTGAGCCACGATCAGCTCAGTATCTGACTTCCTTGGTGCCGTGGGCATTCCAAGAAGGCAGGGGCCTTTCCCACTGTATCCCAACATGGCACCTGCTAGGCATTCCGTAGTTATTTACCGAATTCAAGACGGTCAAAGGCGTCTAAAGGAACCACAGCCAGCACTTCCGGCTTGACCTCAGCTCCCTGCAGATCAAATGAGAGGCCGCTGGGACAGACGTGGCTTAACTTCCAGCCTTCCCTGTCTCTTACCCTCCCAGTCCCCAAATACCAACACCTCTAAGCCTTTCAGACAAGATCAGAGAGACAAGACTCTTATCTTTGTCAACAAATCTATTTCTAGAAAACACTGAAGTTTCCTAAAATCCAAGGAAATGATACGATGCACATATTTTCTTCTGTGTGGCCCGTCTATTTGCCTAAGAATTTAGACTAAGCTCAGGCTTCTCCACCCACTGGCATCATGAGGTGAACACAGACGTCTAAAAACCACAGGAAATATATGACCAAAGCACTGCAGGGGAAACTGAAAGCATAAAGCAGATTTCATTAGGCCTCTCAGGTGCATCAATCTTCATTATTGTTATTTTATTCTATCAGTGCATTCCAGGTCACAGCAAGTTAGTAATTTTGCCATATCTTTTGCTGCCTAGCTTTATGTAAGTGCTGCTAAGAATAAAATTAAGCAGTGGGAGAAAAACATCAGTTTGGTGTCTAAATTTAGAAAACTTGATGAATAAATCTCTTAAATTCATTGTGTGAAGAGAGAGGAACAAACCATTCCTTATTGGAAAGATGAAATAAATAGAAAATAAAAGATGATTGTCCTTAGAGTTTAGAACAACCCCCCCCCACCCCGCTTCCGACCTTCTTTTATTTATAAATGAGTGCATTGGTTGAGTGTGTATTTTCATTCACAGAAGCCTCAACTTGAATTTTAATGTAATCGAGGCGAGCTCGTTATTAGCGCAGGGGTGGGGTACGTCCTGGGGTGAGGGACCTTTATGGTTACCCACGGATGTGCCGTGACTCGTCTTCAAGAGCTCGTGGGGAGCAGGTGCCCAACACTGGGCACTGCAGACATCTGCCAGCCCTTCATCCTCGCACCTCACCCTCCCGCCCAACATCTGGCAGCCCTTCCTCCCTGCCCCCTGCTGCCTCCACATCTGCCACGCACGGCTCTGCAGCTCAGAAGCAGATCTAGTCAAAGGCTCTCGGCACAATGTCCCAAAGGGGGGTGACCTGCAGTCCCGTGCTGGGGGGGAGTGCAGCGGGGCTTGTTGTTAGGGGTTTTTTTCCTTAAACTTTAAATGAAGACACAATGCACTTGGAAGTATGTTCCCATGTCCAGTGGGTTCTCGCCAAGAGGCGTGTTGAAGACTGAAATCCATAGTTAATATTAACCTTTTTAAAAGTTTTCCATCATTCTAGGAATTGGAGGCTACAATCAAATCGAAAGAAATAATAATTAAGGAATAAAAACAATTTTACGCTGATGACATGCATCTTAAGAGCAAAGAGAAATAATTCCTATTGGGAAAAAAACGGACACAGTACATATGTTTTGCTGGTGAAGAATAAACGCATTAAGGAAGCGTCTTGAGCGTAATTCCCCAGAGACTTATGAACCTGCGGCAGGAAGGGAGCCCCATGTGACCCGCAGCGGTGTAGACAGTCCCTCTGGCCATTGCCAGCATGCACGACCGCTCCTGGCTCCCAGCCCGTCTCACCCAGGGGGACTGACGCGTGTCCCCGGCTGTCCCCAGGGGAGAAAAGGGCCTAGGGGTTAAGTCCGGGAGGTGACATCATCCCCCCCGAGACACCTCGCCTCGCCTCACTTAGGTCACCCCACTCAGGTTTCTCGCTGACAAACTTGGGGTGCAGACCATTTGCACAACTTGCGGCTACCTGGTTCGTGGCATGACATGGAACTATGCTGAGTCAGCTAATTCCCCACTTTCCTCCCACCGTCCCGCGCACACGTGCGCACACGTGCACACACACACACACACACACACACACAGCCATCTCCTCCCTCCTTCAGACCAGCATCTATTCCTTTTCTCCAAAAGAAAAGGCGCTCGCTCTTTCTTTTCCAAGAGGAGGATGCGTAAAAGCCCGAGTGTCCTGGGCCCAGGCGGGTCCCTGAGTGGCCCTGGCTCTGGCGTGAGGCCACTCTGGGCTTTGGGATGCTATCGCCCGCGGGTGCCTCACAGGGTCACAGCAGGCCCGAGCCTTACGGAGCATTTATCATTTCATTACACGTTTAAATTAGAAATTACTTCTGGGACATTGTTTAGATTCTGTTGCAGGATAAAAATTCTTGTTCAAAAGTTTAAACTTGTGTAGTCACTGTTCCTCAATTGAAATACCTTGCACATGTGTTTGTCTGTTTTGTTCTCTGCAAAAGCATTATTTTAGTCACTAAGAATGCTAAAAACAAAGGGTTATATTAACATTGTTTTCTCTTTTGATAGTTACCTGGAGTGGGGAAGTTTCTGTGCCTATTAAAATCACAGGGGAAAGCAAATTCGGTTAGGCTGGAGCTAGACTAGAATTGCAAACAGTGTTTGCATGTTGAAGTCGTCGCTGGCAGATGGCATGAATAAAGTCTACGGAGAGAGCACAACAAGCTGAAGTGATGCCTGGATGCATTGGAAGGGCATCTGTGTGGGAGGAGAAGCCTTGCCTTCTAGCCTGGTTCTCGCCATCAGCTGGCTCTATGATGGCCGGCTTGCCCCTTGCCTCTCTGGACTTGGTTCTTCTCATTGAAAATGAGTAAGCCTCTCTAGACACCTTTTTTTTTTAATTCGTATTAAGAAAAAATTCAAACAGTAGATAAAATAGTATAATAACGCAGCTACAATAATGATCAATATGTCTTGTTTCATTTATACCTCCCTGATTTCCTCCCCCTTTTCCTGCTGACTAGTTATTAAAACAAATTCTAGACATCATAATATTTCACCCGTAACACTTGTGCATTTCTAAGAGATAAAGACAATACCATCATAACATCATAACAAATCGACAAAGTCAGAAGGAAAAGAGCCAAAATACCGTAATAATTCCTTCAGTCGCTTACAACTCCAACATTTCAAGGCCCAAACCCTCCCAGAAGCTAGACCTGAGTCAGTGACAGTCACACACTCCTAAAAAACTGAAGGTGTTTACTGGATTCTACATAGAAGGAAGATTTTTAGCACTTTTATCTGATATATATCTCTACTCTCCAATTTTGAATTTCATATGAAAGAGGAACATGATAAATGTAGGACTGAGTAACAAGCCAACCAAAAGATTCAAGTGTTCAAAAAGAAGGAAGATTCCTCACGTAACATTAAAGAACTAGAATTATTCTAACTAAAAAGGATGCGCACAATTGTAGTAAATTAGAGGCAAGAGTCATTCATTTGTTGATATGCATTTTTAGCCATTTGTTCAACAAATCCATATTAACCACTTGCCTGGTACCAAGACAGTGGTAAGAGATAGGAATGCAAAATGAATACGACCCACAGTGAGTGTGGAAATCAGCTGTTCTGCTGCAACCAAGGAAAAAGTAGTAGCAATTGGCTAAATATACAGTGGGAAGACTAGCAAAGTATTGAAATAGATTTTTATAGGGACATTAGGCAGAGTATTTTTAGAGGCAGGAGAATTTCATTTTTATTTTTATTTTTATTTTATTTTTTTATATAACATGTATAGAAAATAGAAGATATTTTAAATAACATTCACACCTAAGATTTTATAAACCTTGATGTGATGCTTTGAAAAAAATGGTATAACATAAAGTGCAGATACTGTCATTTTTGTTACCTGATATTTCATCTGTCTGATACTGGCAGTTATCCTAGATGTAAAGTAAAAACACCCTAATATTTCAGATTTGCTTCTTGGAAACTGAAAATGTAAAATATACACTACCCTCAGCTCTCCAGACAGAAGGCATGGGTGTGGGAAACTCAATTGGAAAGTTAAGAGTCATTTTAACCTTCCTTCCCCCAAGGTCCCTCCTAGTGGGACACCAGACTCTATTATCTGCTAAATACAAAATTATTAGTTGCTGGGTCACCACAGTGATTTTGATAACAGCAGCTCAAGAGCCCGATGCCTGAAGAAGGCCACCTCAGGTGACCAGGCCCCTGCCACTGGCAGCCCTGGGCCCTCAGACAGGAAAGGCATCTGCCTGGTGACCACGCCACACTCCTTCCCTCCACCCACAGGCTCATATGTTTTGGTGGTTCAGACCCCACTCAATTACAGTAAGCCACACACCCCCAACCTAAACTTGGTCCAGCTCTTCACAGCCTGCTGGAGGGGTAACAGGTGAACCAGCCACAGAGCAGGGCCTGAATGGCCAGTCCAGCTCCTGTGGAAGGACGGAAGCACACCCCTCATCGAGAAGCCAGGTGGAGGTGGGCAGTGTCAGAGCAGCCAGATGGAAGTGAGCACTGTCAGAGCAGCCAGGTGGAGGTGAGCACTGTCAGAGCAGCCAGGTGGAGGTGAGCACTGTCAGAGCAGCCAGGTGGAGGTGAGCACTGTCAGAGCAGCCAGGTGGAGGTGAGCACTGTCAGAGCAGCCAGGTGGAGGTGAGCACTGTCAGAGCAGCCAGGTGGAGGTGAGCACTGTCAGAGCACCCAGGTGGAGGTGCGCACTGTCAGAGCAGCCAGGTGGAGGTGAGCACTGTCAGAGCAGCCATGGTGAAAGGGGCGCTGCTGGACCCTTATAAAGCAGACAGCCCTGACCCATCCCAGGCTCCGCTGGCCTTCGCTGCACATGTGACAAGCTTGAGGGACACTAGTTAGATGCATGAGTGCCTGAATCTGCACCTGCACACCTCTTCTAGCAGGGCCCCTAGTCTGGAATTGGTGCAGCTGCCGTTTCATCCCAGATATCATCAGCTCCGGGATCTCAGCAAGACACCTACCTTCTCTGGGCCTCAGTGCCTTCCTCTGAGAAATGGTGGCACTAAGCAAAGAAGGTTTGGGAGGAATAAGCAATCTTATTTCTACACTGCTGAAGGACTTTAACTTATCTTTACTGTTACTATATAAATGGAAATAATACCTATTGGGAGACTAAATGAAGTAGTACATGTGAGCTGATGAGTGCAGTGCCTGGCATACCATAAGTGCTCAATAAATGTTAGTTTGTATTACATTTAAACATGTTTCTCATCCTTTTCTTTTCCATGTACATCAAGAGTGGAAATGAATCATTCTTCCTTGTAAGCTTTCCGATATCTATAAACTCAGAGAAATTGTTTTCCAGGTAATAATTTTTTTTTTAAAGTTTGATTAAAAATCTCTTTGCCTTGGGCAGGTCATGGTGGCTTAGCAGGCAGACTTCTTGCCTGCCATGCCAGAGACCTGGATTCGATTCCCAGCGCCTGCCCATGCAAAAACAAAAAACTCTTTGCCTTATTGTAGGAAACTCACTTGCTGTGATGTTGCATTCAACCAACATTGCCTGATCACCCACTCTGTGTCAGGCACATCTGAAAAGTGTAAATTTTTTTAGAAGATCATTGAAGAAAAGCCTACCTAAACAAACCTAACCCTGGCTATTTTTTTGACAGTCATTATTTACTGTCAGCCCTAAGATGCAGCTATTGAAAATAGCAAGAAAGTGTAGGTCATTCATTTACTCGAACAATACTTATGACCACATGCTCTGCTGTGCAAAATCACTGAGAAAGAACGTTATGGGGTCCCCAGGCTGGGAGCTGTCTCAGTCCTGCAGGAAAGAGGCCATGTGCACAAGTACCTATCGACCAGGCAGCACACAAGTGCCGTAAAAGAGGAGCAACTTCTGCTGGAGGCAGAGAGAAATCCGGGAGAACTTCTTGGAAGAAGGTGGTATTTAAACCAGTCCTTTAGTGGTGAGCAGGATGCCAGTGAAAAGCACCGGTCTTAGGATGGGGTGTGGGCAGGGAATCCCAGGAAGAGGGACAGCTAAGAGCAGGAGGGCCCGGACATCTAGGAGATGCGGCAGAGGCCAGTGGGGTCGTGTGGGGCCAGGGTGGGGGGGTGGGGGCAGAGGGACCGTGAGGAAAGACAACCACATGGGGCCAGACTGGGGGGCTCCTGCGTTAGCTTAGGACCAGCTAAGAGGGAGGAGGCAGCGCCATCGGAGGGCTTTAGGAAGATCAGTCTGATGACTTTTTTCCTTTTAAAAACTAAAAGAGGAACGTCGAGGCCTTAGGGCGTGATGGCAGGCCGTCTCTCGCAGCAGCACTGTCCTGGCACCAGTGGGCAGCTGCAGACGCTCGGCTGGGCTAGGGTAGAAATCTCAGGGGTCTCTGTAAGGGCAGCACCGTCCATGCACAAGGACATAGTTTTTATTTTCCCTGGACAGTCCTACAAACCAAGTCCTCAGAACACGTTTTTTGCCCTCGATGCTCCTATCCCCAGCCTAGACAGCCTGCCAACCACTGAGATGAAAGCATCACGGCAAAACACTCAGGCTTCTCATCAAGGTAGCTTTGAAGGTGCCAGGCTCATGTCGTAAGTTAGATGAACTCTCAGGAGCCTGTCACCTCTGTAATTCCGGGTTTAAATTCACATTGCATCATAAATAAAATAGGCTTGGTGGCGTATGCCGATCTAAGGGGAGTATTTGTTCGACTTTCAGAAGAAGTGCCCGCTCAGGCACACTCAGTATCATTTGTATTTCCTATTTGGAAGGCCCTGCCACAGACAGAATCAACCTTGAATCTCTCTCCTCCCTTTCTCTCCCACTTCCCTCCTCTCTTTTTTTTTCTGCTCTTTCATTTCTTTCTCATAGGACGAAGCAAGCTGAAGATGCATGCTAGCAAACCCCAGATACCACGGGTGCTGTGGAGCAAACCCAGGAGCAGAACCTGTGCTGCGACAGGGCCAATCAGCACGTAGACGCTGCTGGTGCTGTTATCTGCTCTGCTCCCACAGCCCCTTCATGAAGCTGTCCATCACGCCGTGTTGGTTCCACAAAAAGGCTTCTGGAAGAGGGCCTATTTCAGAGAGGGGTGCTGAGTACTTAACAGTGTGTCTGCTAACCATCATTAAAGTTATTGCTACCAACAATGGGACATAACGTGTGGGAGACTCTGTGATAACTACTGCTCATGACATGTGAAAACATCCCCTCTTCCCAAGAGCTAAAGAGTTTGTTCATTTTATATCTGCTGAATTCCTGTTTCAGGGGGCCTGTGGCAGTCTTCCAAAAGTTAGCTGCCAAAACTATGACTATACTTAGATGTTTATTACACAGCAAGATGGTGGATGCTGAAGACTCAGAAAAGCAAAGAAAACTGGAGCTCATTAGCACCCAAGCCGGGCAAGCTTTGGGAAGCTTCTGAACTGAGAGATATTTCTTGAAGAATTTTAGTTGTGTTATTTCTGAGGGCAAAAGAAAAAAAAAGTCTAAGCTATAAACAGAAGCAGCATAAAGAAGTTAATTTTAAAGTGATAATGACCAAAGAAGAGGTGATGGCAAACAGGAAAGACTGACCCCAAACTCCAAGACAAATAGATGAAATCATTGATTTCTCCATCCTGCGGTTTGACGTGACTGACAAGCTGCTTCAGAGCCTGGAAATGCAGGGGGAGAAATCAGTTTTGAATTCTTTTTCTCTCCAAAAGTTACATATGCCATTTTGGAATCATCACAAGTTTCAACCGGATAGTATCCAAATAAATGCCAGCTTCCTGGACGTAGGAGACAAGCCAGCAGTGCGGAAACGGGCGCATAACTGACCTGGAAAACGAGGAGGGCCTCTCCAAACTCCACACACAGCTGAATGCACCGCATTTGGTGTCTTCTTAGCAGTGCCTACATGTGATTAGATTTGAAAGGACCAACCCGAGCTTAGCCTAAAATCTGCTTCAACTGCTTATAAACTGTGTGCTGTCATTAAATATAGCTGAAGAGTGAAGGCGAAACAGTGATTTAAAAGCATCTATGCAACTCTACATTTTAAGCCACGTTTATTTAATCCTTCGGTTTAGTAAAGCCTTGTGGCATGGGGACGGTCTATGTTCTCCTTTATTTCTCAGAATAAAAGTGGAAACTAATTGCATGCTGCTTTTAAATAGTTTAGAAAATAGTTTGAAACTAGCCTATTAAGTTGCATAACTACAGATGACACTTGGCCCCTAACTGTAGCTCAAGGGTTGGTCACTGTCGGTTCATTTTCATTCTCTTCGCCATCACCCATCACCCTTCACCCCAAACAAAACAAGCTACTTGCGAATTAAGATTCCTGCAAAGGCCTAAACGGAGCAGCATAGATGTGTAAACAGTGTCACCTAGTGGACAGGGAAGAAAGAACAGTAGTGAATCTGCACAGGTGGAAATAAGGGCTGGCAGCCAGCTTTGGGCTCCGTTTCCCCTTCCTCTGGTCACTGTATCACTTAAGAGCCAAAAATGAAGTTCCATCAAGGAGATTCCAAAAGCAAGCCAATAAGGCCACAGCTTTCACTGTCTAGTTCCCCAGGGAAGGCCCCACAGAAAGAAAGATAATGGCTGGCATTTGTGGACCATTTGCATGATTTTGCAGATTGCTTTGCCCGGGTCATCTCATGTCTTCATCCAAGTAAACCCATTAGGCAGGTCGTCATTTCTACCATTTGTTGGGGAGTTTTGCTCACATGCCCAAGGTCATAGAGCCCGACACAGATCACGTGTGCAGGAACACCCAGGAGGCAGTGCCTTGTACACCTGTGCCCCGAGGGCAAGCAAGGAGATCTTGCGGAGACAGGTATGAGTAATAACACTATAGTTCATACACATCGAGCACTTACTGTGCCAGATTGCTTAGGGGATAAACATATGAACTGATATATGAAGGCTGCCCTCCAAAAGCTTATGCTTTACAAGATAACATAAATTTATAGAGAGCTTTAGAGTTTACATCATTCTAAACTGCCTTTGTGGCCCTAAAAAGTGTAATTACAGACCTGATTATAGAAACAAGATTTGCCGATTCTATCAAGGTCACACAGATAAGAAATGGAAGCTTTCCCAAGGTCATCCCTCATCTCGCACTCCTTGTTCCTGAATGCAGCTGCAGGCTATGCGAGAGGGCAGAGGAGAAAGGTGGCAGAGACTCAGGCCTCGTCATGATAGGACTCAAGAGTGGAAGGTCCCTCCTTGCCCTCTACCACCTCCAAACCGCCCTCAGAGGAATGGCCATAAATCAGATCTCTTAGTAGATCAGATTGAAACAAAACATTTACATTCTATGGGTCTCAAAAAACTAGAAGAAAATTTCTTTAACCTAAA
>PVIY010057411.1:0-12880 GCA_004026745.1 Myrmecophaga tridactyla
TCCTGAACTAGTCTTTACTGAAATCACCATTGAGTAATTGGAGAACTTGTTGAGGATATGCCTAGATAGGTTCAATTTAGAGAAAGACCATAAGAAAAAGGTCACTGGAGAACACGTCAATTATCTTAAAGCCTTCCCAGATTTACAGCATAAATGATGTTATTCCAGTTCTTCTTGGGAAAATAGGTATCTCTTTTCTCTAAAGCATTTTTATTAACAACAGTCTAGAAGGATGGTGTTTATTCTTAATTTTGAGCTCAGTGACATAGAAGGATGAGGTAGTAATAGACAGTAATTATCTTAATAAACTGTTGCTTTGAATTTCAAACTGCATTAATTCTCTAAGCTTAAATTTTCTTTGAAGAATGGGTAATTAAGCCTTTCCTTCTAAGCCAAATCTGTGAGGGGGAAGTTATAAAATGAAGAACTTGAGGTAGCTTTGAGATTCTAGGAGAAGCTGCTGTGGGGCCTGTGTGACATGATTACCACTGAAATAAGTGGGCCTGCCACCACTTGTCATGTCTAAACAACCCCTTAGAAAAAAAAATTGAAAAGGCTCACTACATTCTTTTAAGTTCCTGTGCTCCAATTAAACATCAACTTGGTTATTTCATATTAGCACTTTCTCTCACTTTAAACACACCATAAAAGCCAGGTCTGCAGCTCAAGCTCAGGGTGAGGGACTGCTTCACCCAAGGATGGGGAAGAAAAGGCAATGAGAAACTGCATAAGTGAGTATCATATATATTCACAAACCAAGATCATGATGACTTCTCTCTTATGGCTCCAGAGTGGTGGTAGAAACAAAATCAATTACAAATAGACTTAGGATTCCTGAAATGTAAATTGCTTTTAATATTTTTAAAAGAGCACAGAAATTTCTTTGATTTATAAAAAAATAAATACATAACATGACAAATTTATTTTTGATCCTGGGGCTCTAATGACGTGAAAGTCTTTAATGGAAGGGATGTGTCAATGAAAATGTAACATACACATGATCTGTTACACACAGAGAAGCATATTCCAGTTGTAAAAGCAAATCCCTTTAAGGATCAGAATGAACAGTCTTCTACCGCAGAAGGTCTAGAGTTGGGTGATGAGGCTGAGCCCAGGCTCCAGTAGCCTTGACCACCCAGCTTACAGTCTAAGGCGCCAGGGCAGGAAGGCACAACCTTCAGCTCACAATGCCATGCCGCATACACCTGGGCTGCCAAACAAATGCAGAAATAATGACTCCTTCAAAGGCTCCCCAGGCTCTGCTGTGACTCTGAAGCACAGGAGGGACTGAGCTGTTCTTTCTTTGTGGCTCTCTCCTACATTTGAGAGCAGGAGACTGAGAAGGTATACTCATTAAATTTGTTCACTATAACACTGATTAGAAACCACAATCCTGCCCATGAGCACTGGGGTAAGGGAACCTCACAGTTGACTTTACTAGAGATGAGTGAATGGGCATGCACTTCTGAAGTGGTTAAGGAGGGAAATGCTTTCTCCTGCTGACATGTTCTCGAGTGTTGACACTGGCTTAAAATACTTGACAATTTGCATAAATTGGGGATTTGGGAATCAAGTTTTTACCCCAGAAACACATAACAGAACAAACAAAAATACAGTTTCATTAGTACATAGCTAAATTTTGATTAAAACCTGAAATATTTCTGTGTAATCGCCAACAGGCTGGAATGTATCTGGTAGTTTAATCAGCTGCTGTTTCTTTGGCTGCCTTCCAATTAGATCTAGAAACTCCTTTGACATTCTCAACCTTATTTTCCAAACCACTTTCTTCCTGTAATTCTAAAGTTGGCTAGTTCTCCTTCCTCAGAGAAATTATCCACAACCACCTTCCTAATTAATTAGTGAGAGTGTACCTCTGAATAGAATAGTCCTTCAGCTGAAATGGCGTCTCCAAGGCCCACAGTTCGAATAGGATCTTTACACACCAAGACCGGTGTGAAGTGGAAGGATATCCCCTCCCTGTGCCATTCCACCACTGGCTCATTTGGGTTTAATACGATCCTGGAACCTGCCTCCGAGTGGGAAGTCACGAACTCGTGGGGAGCCTTCAGAGACACACGGCTGGCATCTATGGTTTCTGTTGCACAGGCTTGTGTCCCAGCCACGCGAGCTCCAGCAGCCACAGCTGCAAGCTGGTTGGCCCAGTGTCCATCCACAGTTGCCAGGATGTGGTAGACCAGAGTGTGGAAATGGATCCTGGTGAGGTCTGAGAGTCTGCTTTCACTCCTCCCATGTTCTTTCAAGATCCAAAAGAGGATGTCACTGACCATGCCCACATCAGGAACACCGTTCCAAGAAGAGAGAGAAGAATGAGGACCAGATGCCGACTGGCTGAGAAATAACAGTTCCTGTTCATTCAGCCCAAGGGAAGTCACCACAGGAAAGACCTGCTAACAGAAACAAATAGGTCTTTTTGATGGATATAATCTAGCACGTAAGGTATCTTAGAACATTGCCAATGACTAAGTGACAAGGAAGAAGGCAGGAAGGTCTCTTTTTTTCTTTCCACAGACTCTCTACCCTAAGACTGTGGTGGGGAAGTGACAGACCTAGGTCACAGATATATTTAACTATCTCCACCTTAAACACACTTCTGATAAACTGGAAAAGTTACAGTAATGGTTTTAGACCCAGTCTTTTTTGTTTTGTTTATAACTTTTTATTTTGAAATAATTTGAAACTTACGGACAGTTGCAAAAATACAAAATCTATACAGAGAACTCCAATATAATCCCTACCCAGATTTACCAACTTTGAACATTTACCCCTTTTTCTTTTCCTTTCTTTCTGCCTATCTACCTTCTAAACATCTGAGAATAGGTTGCATACATTCTGCTCCTTGAACACCTAATATTTCGGTGTATATTTCCTAAGAACAGTGATATTCACCTATGGTGGTGGTTTGGAGATATGTACCCCAGAGAAACATGTTCTTCATCTTAATCCCTTTGCGTGAATGTGAATTCACTGTAAATAGAACCTTTTGATGAGGTTACTTCAGTTAAGGTGTGCTGTGGCTCAATCAGGATGGGTCTTAATCCTGTTATTGAAGGCTTTATAGGGAAGTTCTTATAGAGAGAGAAAGCAAGAGCGAGTAGTAAGAAGTTGAAAGTCAGTGGAATCTGGAAGAGAAGTGAGAAGCCAGAATATGCTGACAAATGCACTGTTATGTGATGGAAAAGCCAAGGACAAGGATCACTGGCAGTCAGCCACTGTCTTGTGGGAGAGAACACTGCCTTGATGACACCTTGATTTTTAAAAAAGTATTTTTATTGAGAAATCTTCATGCGCCATACAGTCCATCCAAAGTATATAATCAATGGCTTATAGTATCATCACATAGGTGTATTTACCACCATGATCATATTTAGAATATTTGCATCACTCCAGAAAAAGAAATAAGAAAAAAGAAAAACCCCATACATCCTATACCCCTTACCCTTCCCTCTCATTTAATCTACCCATTTTTTCCCTTATCTCTGCCCTATTATTTATTTAATATGTATGTACGTATGTCATTTTTTTTTTTTTACTCATCTGTCCATACCCTAGATAAAGCCACAAAGATTTCACAATCACAGGGTCACACTGTAAAAGCTATTGTCTTTTACATATTATACACTGTCTTCGAAAACTAAGATGCCTTGATTTTGGACTTCTGCTAGCCTCAAAACCATGAGCCAATAAATAAATCCCCATCGTTTAAACCAATCCATTGCAGGGTTATTTGTTTTGGCAGCCAAGAAACTAAAAGACCCACATAACCATCTTAAGTACAGTTATCAAATTCAAGAAATCTAATGTTGATACAAAGCTTAAATTCTATATTTAAAGATTTTTGATTGTCCCAATAATGTCCTTTTGGGAATTTTCTTCTTCATTATTAGATCCAGTCCAGGATCACGTACTGCATTTAACTGTCACTGTCCCTTTAGCCCTTTTTTAAAATTCTGAAACATATACAACATAAAATGCCCTGTATCAACCTCTCCCAAGCATACAATTCAGTGGAGTTAATTACATTCACAATGTTGTGCTACCCTCACACCATCCTTTTCCAGAATGTTCCCATCACCCGGAACAGAAATCCTGTACCCATTATGCGTTAATTAATCATTCTCCCTTATTCTGACCTCTGGTAGCCGGTATTCTACTTTGTAACTCTAGCCATTTTATAAAAGTAGAATTATAATATCTGTCCTTTTGTCTGACTTCACTCAACATGATGGCTTCAAGGTTCATTCATGCTGTAGAACATATTAGAACTTCATTCCATTTTATGGAGGAATAATATTCCATTGCCATGTGTTCGGCTAATGCAAACAGCCAAAATAATGGAGAATGAACAGTGGTGTATAAATAACTGTCCAAATTCCTGCTTTCAATTATTTTAGGTATATATCTAGAAATGAGATTGTTGGGTCATACGGTAATTCTATACTTAACTTTCTGAGGAACTGCTAAATTGTTTTCCACAAAAGCTGTACTGTTTTACATTCCCATCAACAATGTATGAGGGTTCATATTTTTCAACATCTTCTTCAGTACTTATTTATTATTATTATTATTTTTAATAATAGCCATTCTAGTTGGAGTGAGATGGTATCTCATGGCTTTGTCTTGCATTTCTGAATTACAAGTGAATGTCTGGAGGGTAGAGGTGTACACATCATGTATTAGTAGCTAATGATGGTGAGCATCTTCTCATGTGATTATTGACCACTTGCATATCTTTTTTTTGAGAAATGTCTGTTTAAATTCTTTGTTCATTTTAAAATTGGGTCTTTTTGTTGTTGCATGGTAGGAGTTCTTTATATATTCTGGATACTGAACCCTTACCAGATATATGGTTTCCAAATATTTTCTCCCATTTTGTTGGTTTTCTTCTCACTTTGATAATACACTTTTATGTGCAAGAGATTTTTTTTTTACATGAGCAGGCATTGGGAATTGAACCTGGGTCTCCGGCATGGCAGGCAAGAATTCTGTCACTGAGCCACCAATGCCCACCCTATGTGCAAAAGATTTTAATGTTGATGAAGTCCAATTTATCTATTTTTTGTTCATTTACCTAATGGGAGGTCCTGAAGATATATCCCTATGTGTCCTTTTAAAAGTTTTATAGTTTTAGCTCTTGAATTTAGGTTGTTGATCCATTTTGAGTTAATTTGTGTATATGGTGTGAGGTAGGGTTTTTCCTTCATTCTTTTACATTTGGATATCTGGTTTTCTTAATACCATTTCTGGAAGAGACTATTCTTTCCCCATTGAATGGACTTGGCAGCCTTGTCAAAAATCGATTGGCCCAGTATGTCCCTCCCTTGGGCACAACCACATTAACCTCCCTAAGATGTACTTTCTCTTTTTAATAAACTTCTCTTTTAATAAACTTTACTACTTATGCCTACTGGCCCTCTAGTCTCTAAATTCTTTTAGTTTAGACACTATTGAACCTAGATCGAGGCTCAGGTGGCATCACTGCCAGCATGGCACCAGTTACAAATTCTAGCTAACCCACCAGTAGTGGTTTCAAGAGATCCCAGGACAGCAGGACCTTCTATGTAGGACACCGGACCTCGAGACCTTCATTTCTGTTTGCAGTAAACAATAAATCAGAAATTTGTCTTCAACAAAAAGAGACTTTTAAAAGAAACAAGAGTATACCTAAACAGGAACCTGCCCATCTGTTTGGAACAGCTCAATCTAAATAATTAATAAAGATAGCATATCCTGGGCATCAAAATTCCTGATTTAACTTCACACTAGCACATAGGATGGCTGTCCACATTCAAGTGTGACTGTGACATTATTATATGACAAAATAAATGAACAGGAGGACAAAGCAGCTCTAAATGAACCAGAGCCTATCTGCCTTCTCCCAAATGCTATTGTTTTCTTATTTCTCAGCATCACTAGCTGTAAACCTGTAACCTCCTCCTGTTCCCACACTCAGGGATTCATGCAGAAGAGGTGGCAGAAAGATTATAAGAGTAGTGGGATGGGGTGATTATAACATAATAATGTTTTTGCATTTTCCAATATCCCCCAGCCCTTCCAACATTGTCAGCAATTATATACATTCGTATGTACTCTCTCAACTCTAAAAACATCAAAAATTTATCCCTCAACTCCCTTTAAGATTAAAGGGATTGAACTCTCTCGGGGAGGCACAGTTGAAGCAGGATAAAATAGGATAAGTCTAAGTCTCTGGTTTCCTATTCAGCTCTGAAAGAGTTAACAGACAACTCCAAGTCCCTTCTTTCTTATCTAGCTCCAAAGGAACTAATACAGAGCTGCAAAACTTTCTGGGAAAAAATTTCCTTAAAGCCCCCAAACCTCCCCAAACCAGAACAGCTTGTAAAATTCTAGGCCCAAAGCAAACTCTTAGTTAATAATAAGAAGCACAGCGTCACAAAGATTGTTAACCATTTGCCCAAAGACAAATTTCAGGTATGTGACAACAAACCATGAATTCTGCTAGCTATCTCCTAGAACAAACAAGACAGCTAGTATTCAAAGTTACTTTGGAAACCTGTCACTGGTAAAACTTTAAAAAACAAGAGCACCACTCCACTCAGTGATATCCCTCCCTTGGGCATACCCGGTTAACCTCTCTAATATGTACTTCTCTTTTTAATAAATTGTACTATTTATGCCTAAAAAAATAAATAATTGATTGGCTCTAGATCTATGAGTTTATTTCTGCACTTTGAATTCTACCCCATTGGACTATATATCTGTTCTTGTGCCAGTATCACACTATTCTGATTACCATAGCTTTGTAGTAGGTCTTGAAATCAGGAAGTATGAGTCTTCCAATTTTGTTCTTTTTCAAGTTGTTTTTGACTATTCAGGGTCCTCGTCCTTCCAAATGAATTTCATGTTAGTTTTTCCTTTTTTGTGAAGAAGGCTGTTGGAATTCTGATTCTGTCTATCTGTGACTCTGTATATCACTTTGGCTAGATTTATTCTTTTGTAATATGCCATTTTAAAACAACTAAGACAGTGAATGTCTTGAGGGCAGGGGTGCACATGTCCTGTATTTTTTCCTGTGGTGCCTGCCCTTTGCCTTTGCACCCAAGCAGATACTCTTAACTTTGAGGGTCTAAGACTCTCACTGCATGTCAGAAGGCATTCTACTAGTAAAACGAGAAGACTCTAGCAACATACAGTAAGGGTCACAATATTTCCATATATAAAACACTAAGAAGCATGGAGAACAGTTTCATACGGGAGCTAAGCTTTTTAAGCTGGTGTGGGTTAGGAAGATTGTCTGCAATTCATAATAACACTGTGTGAAAAAAGGATATCGCAATAGAAGCCCATTGAGCGGGTTTTCTATCTTATGGGGAACTACTCCGTCCACCTCATTACACTTCTTACTTTGTACTTCCTTAGAATCTGAGAGCCACACATATGGTCAACGATACTGCAGGAGAGATGAGCCTCTGTAAATATATTTTTAAATCAACAGCCAATACCTTTGCTAATGTAATAATTTCTTCCATTTATTGCATGATCTGTGCTAGACACTAAGCTACAGGCTCAGTTTCATTCAATTCTTACTGAAATCCACTGAGGGAAAGAGAGATTGCCTCCATTTCACAGACAAGGGACTGAGGGTCAGAAAGAAGTAGCGAGATACACAGAAAAGGAAGTAAAAATGGCTCTTTTTTTAAAAAAAGGAAAACGTGTTCAACCTCAATACAAACAATGCAAATAAAATCTGTACTTAAATGCCATCTTTCACCTGTCAGACTGGTAAAAAATGCCAAGTTCTTATTCATATTATGGTGGCAAGACTTTGAGGAAATAAATGCTTAAAAACATAGCTAGTGGGAAGTAAACTGGTACAATTCTCATGGAAGACAATTTGGCAATATCAGATTTACAAATATTTTTAACATTCCATTCCAGAATTTCTGCTTCTGAGAATTCATCATATATAAATTTGCCCACAGGCAAAATAAATTTAAGTACAAAGTTATTAATTGCAGCATTGTATATAATAACAAGAGTCAGCAAACAACCAAAATGATTATCAATGAGGTTCAGGTTAAATAAATTAAGGAATACTCACACAAAAACAATTCAACTACACAGCTGTAAAAAATATGAGGAAGCTCTCCAGGTACTAACAGATAAAGGATCTCCAGATGCATTCCATGAAAAAAAGCAAAGTGCTGAACAGGGTATTCAAGTAAGCAATGCTCTATTTGTGGATAAAAAGTAATGAAAAAAAAACAAGGATAGATTCTCATATTTGCTTATAGACATAAAGCAACAGTGGTGGGATACAGATGAAATCGGCAAGGAGATTTCTAAACAGGACAGGTAGGGGAAGAGGAAGAACTGGATAGAAAGAGACTTCATTGTGTATCTTTTTATATTTTTCAGTTTTTGAACTATAAGAATATATTGCCAATTTAAAAAGTTAAATAACAATAAAATGAAAGCTTAAGTAACTTTCCTAAGTACTCAGAGCTCACAAATGGTTAAGGGACATTGCAGCCCAGATCTCCAAAGTTGTGTTCTTAGCTGTCACAACTCAGATTTATCATAATCAGTGTGGCTGTCCAAAAACAGTAGTTAAACACACAGATGCTTAGTGGAGAGGGAGCAAAGCTCCCCCAAAGTTTCCTTTCTTTTAGATTTCTGAAGTTCAACTAAAAGAAGCTGAGCTGGGCTTTCAGTTTTTTCCTTTGAATTGTACTGCAAAACCCATCAACTTCTAACGTCCCTAGCCCAGAAAAAGTAACATCACCTTTAACATAGCATGAGATCCTGTTCCTGGCTTATTTGGATTCCCATGAACCTAGGTTTGAGTGACATGACACCCACATCTCAAGAAGTGGTTCCCAAGCACAACCATCTGGCCCCAGTGGACAAAGGAGCTTCCGTGCAAGGCCCCATGGGGGTCAGGGTAGAAGGAGGCCCCATGTGCTGCCCATGTGGTTACCTGATGCACAATGCTGCTCATGAGCTCCCTATTGGTCATACTGGCCAGCTCTAGGTGAACTGGAATACCAGTGGGGATGTCAGAAATGGAGGTTACAACCTGCAAAGAGAAGAGGACAGCATTGCCATTAGACACAGAAGGAAGTCAGGCAAGAGGAATGCAATCAGGTCCTGAAAAGAAATACCTCCTATTACTGCCTTCTTTGCATTCTCACGAGAGCTCCAGGCAATGGTCACCACCATCCTCTGTGGACAAAGGATACTTTACACAAAAGGGAAGACTAGGCTCAGCAAGCAGGCATCCAGGCTAAAGAATAAGAAGAGGACAAAAAACTTCCACTGTATGTTCATGTTGCCAGCCTATTCCTAGGGACCTAAATTGAGTAGTCAAGGCTTCAACTACCCTACAAATATGCTGAAACCTCAGCCTAGCCAGATGTGAAGTGAAATGATTCAGATAACACAAAGGAGATAAACCTTGAAACACTGGTTTGCAGCCACATTCAGTTTAACGCAGGATGCAGAGCTCAGGCAAGAAGATGCCCTGACCCATTCTACTCCAGCTGCTGCCCATGTCTGAAAGGTGTCTCACTGGAGTAGGTGGAGGCAGGCTTTTTAGTCGTCTGCCAAGACCAGTCCTTGAAAAGCCAGGGCTTAACGCAAGGCAGCACAAGCAACAGAGGCCAAGAGAAGCAGAAACCCAAAGAAAGACAACAGCTAAGATCTGAAATTCCTTAACAAATGTGGGTTCTCAGTGCCATTACCTCCATGAGTCTCTTCCTCTGGAGCTCCTTGCTTTGTCCCTCCATCATGTGCAATCCAGAGAGGACTACGAGGTCTGGCTGAAACTCCTCCAGGCTAGACACAAACACCTCCAGCATATTCATGGCCCCGTTGGAGAGGTCGTGAGAGAAGATGAATCGGTTGGCATGGGGAGCTTTTAACTGGCCCCATTCCTCCCCTAGAAAAGCCCAGTCAACACAATGGGAAGAAAAGGAAGAAACTTTAAATCTAGCTGTGTGGAGACTTGCACATGCTTTACTGGAGACTGAGCTCTGAGCAGGCCAACTTCTGACTGAGTGGATCCTGGCTACAACTATCTAAGATAAGCATGGCACTGCATTCAGGACAACAGTGGTCAATAAGGAAATAAACCAAAACTACACCAGAAAACAGAAACACAGAATGGGTGCCATAACCTTTTCAAAAGCTAGGAACAAGCTCCTCCCAACTCCCAAGAAAGCTCAACTGTCCTTTCTAGCCATTGAATGCTGGATATCTGTGTCTTTCCACAGTTACCAGGTAGTATGACTTAAAATACCAGCATGTCATGCATATCCTGCAAGTCTCTGCATATAGACTTTTGCTGCCTTTTTCAGAGTACTTGCCATGTTCTCCAGTATTGCTCTGGGCATGTTTTATTTAGTTGGAATCTAAGCAGGCTGAAATTGTAAGAGTTAAGTTGAATGTACCTCCTCTTCCCTGCTGCCAGCTGATCCAGAAAGTAAGAGTATCTGGCTGCTCTAGCCTCGTCCACATGAGTAATGATAATACAAGACTAACTGCTACCTTCTCCCTAAAGTTGTTGCTGGCTTCTTCAGTCTAAGGTACATTTTCACCACTGTCAGCACCTCAGAGATTTTCCTTTGTATGGATTGATGATGAATCATTTTGCTCTGAAATATCTCTTCTTCCTTGAACTAGTATTTAAACCTTCTATCATTACTTAAGTTTTCACACTTTTTGTCACAGCTCCTGAACAGATAGACAACTCTTTAAAGGGGACAATATATATCTTTGATTCTCATAACTCTTGTCATGGTCCCCTGAATAGAGTGCCCACTCAGAATCTGCTAATCTGATCCAAGGAGAGGGAAGCCAAACCCATCCTTGGTTGGGTCATCTGGTAGGGGAAGGAATTTGGAATCTGTGCATCTATTCCAGTAGCTCTGACATTGGTCATGCATCCGAGTCATCTGAAAAACCTAACTTTTAATGTTCAGATGGTGAGGCCCCACCCTTAGAGAACTACTAAATGAGATCTTATAGCAGCCAGAGAGAACAGGCTACGGCCATGAATCCTAAAGCAGGAAAGCTGGTATCACAGGCAGAATGGTCCACTCTGAGCTTACTCCTGAGGCCTGGATGATCAGAGGCTTTACCATGCAGAGCTCACATTGTTTTCCAAAAAGACCTGGCAGGAAATCTGGGCTGCCTACCACCTGCTAATGCTTAGGGAAGTCCATAGAGCCCTCTGCCCTGAGCAATAGAGGAACTCTCCATCATCACAGGGAGGCACAGAGGAGAGAGCTAAGTGAACGAGGTGTGAGGATTTATGATCAGGGTTTTCTAGAGCTTCCTTATAAAAGATTCATCCCATTTACAAAATTAAATTCTATACACTGGGTACTAATTTTTCATTGGCTTCTCTGATATATACTGGACTTTTCTTCAGAAAGCCTTCTTCCAAGGTGGACAAACGAGAGCAGTGGTTTTCCTTTTACTGCTCAGTCAACAGCCTGGTTTCTCCTTTCTACAATGGGCTTCTCCAAACAGAGGTCCTGCCTTTCCTTGTCGAGTCTGTGTGTGAGTTTGAGTTTGAGTGTGTAGAGCTTTCTCTAGTTGGGAGAATCCACCTTTCCTTGGGATTGAGACCAGCTTCACTGAATTTACTCCTTTGAAAAACATTTTATATGTGGTCACTGGGATTAAAATCTATGAACTTGGGGGAAAAAAGATGTTATTTACGAAACTGAAATATGGTAGATATATTTGTTAAAATACTACATTTTTTCCTTAATTCTTGGTTCATGTTTTATTGCCTGTCTAAAACAAATATCTGATGGTGTTCCAGAGAGTTGAATACAGCACTTCACTTGGCTGAATGACTCTGTCTCTTTTTCTTTCTTAACATCTTTTATTGTGAAATATAACATATATACAAAAAAGTAATAAATTTCAAAGTACAATTTAACAAGTAGCTACAGAGTAAATTTCAAAGTATGGTATAGGTTACAGTCCCACAATTTCAGGTATTTCCTTCTAGCTATGCTAATACACTAGAAAAGAAATATCAATATAATATTCAATATTCACAATCATATGTTAGATCTTATCTTCTCTGTTTCAACTCCTCCTTCTCATTTGATCCTTCTCCCAATCTTTAGGGATATTTGGGCAATGACCATTCTAACTTTCTTAATGTTGAAAAGGGTGTTGACATTAGGGGAAAAGGGGATGCAACTAGCTGATTTCTTGGAGAGACTGGTGCCTCTGGGTTTCAGGGCTTATCTGGCATAGAAACAATCTGGAGGTTTTAAGTTTCTGAAAAATGAACTCAATAAATGAAACTCTGCTAGAGCCTCAGACAGGGCCCTGGGTATTCTTTAGCATTTTCAGAAATACTGTTGGTTGAGGCTTGGCATACCGTGGCAATCAGCAATATCTAGTTGAAGCTTGCCAAAGAGTAACCTCCAGAAAAGCCTCTCAACTCTATCTGAAATCTCTTTGCCACTGATACCTTATTTTGTTACATTTCTTTTTCACCTTCTGGTCAGAGGCATTATTGATCCCACGACACCAAAGCTAGGCTCATCCTTGGGAGTCATGTCCCACATTGCCAGGGAGACTTATACCCCTGGATGCCATGTCCCACGTAGCGGGAGTGGTAATTATTTTACTTGCAGAGTTGGGCTTAGAGAGAGGCCACATCTGAGCAACAAAAGAGGTTCTCTGAGGGTGACTTTTAGGTGTGTTTATAAGTAGGCCTAGCTTCACCATTATACAAATAAGTTTCATAAGAGCAAGCCTCAAGATCGAGGGCTTGACCTATTAACTTGGGAATCCCCAGTGTTTGAGAGAATATCAAGAATTTCCCAGGTAGGGAAGTTTAAAAGTCCAATAT
>PVIY010057412.1:0-12896 GCA_004026745.1 Myrmecophaga tridactyla
AATTACATTGATTTGTACATTTAGAAAGCGATAGTGTCTGGGAACTTGTTTCTAAGTATTTCCTATCTTCTATTCCAGCCTCCTAGGCCCTAGGTTATTGCCTTGTTTAATTTTAGTCTAGTCCTTGGTCCTTTTGATGAGGATAAAAGGTATTATATTCGTAACAACAGGCAATACAGCTGAAGATACTACTTATATCTCTCCAGCTGTGGGCAGGTCTTTAGCTACTGAGTGCTCCAGAGAGCCACTTGTCTTTCCCCATGGGTATGAGTTGAGGGCTCCAAGATTTCTGGGATCAATTCCAACAAGTGTTACTTCCGAATTTACCTTAAGTTTTACCTTGAAAAGATCAGGCCTCCCAGATTATTTATGATTTCAAAGATAGTTATCCTCTTATTTTTCTAATCCTATCTTCCTCTCCAACTAAACGTTCCCACTCTTCCCTCTGGAACCCCAGGTCTGTCATCTGAAAACTCCTTTACATCTTTTACCTCTTCTCTGATTATTCCCCTCACATTCTTGTTCAGTTTACTACATCAGCTTTTACTGAGACAACTTCCTCTGCAGCCCTTCCAGATGTAGCTGTGTTTTCTTTCATATTTCACATGAACTTCAGGGTCTGGAGGTGAATAGAAGGCCTTTTGTCCTTCTTTGCTGCCACCAAACCTCTCTTTCCTCTTTTCAAACCCATAGTTCTTTGACAGTTCACAACTTTACATTTTAGCATACCCTAGCTTGTGTGCTGTCCAAAATCCTTCTGGTTGTTTCCTCTCACTCCCAGATGACTGTAACGTTGGCTCAATTTCTCTCTCTTTCACTTCTTTTGTTGCTATGCTAAACTTTTCATTTCTTGGCTTTCTTAGCTCGAAGAATCTCTTTCTTTTCTCTACCTCACCCCGTATGTAGGGTTGACTCATGTATATAGTCATATACTAATCTGGAATAATTGCACTACCTTCAACAACTCATTTTCTCCAAGACGTTGCTTTCTAGCATGCTAACTCATAACCATTGTACCCCATCCTGGTAATTTTACCTCTTTAAGACTTTTAATTATTGACCTTCCACATTTTTGCTATTCATGTCCTTGCTCCCCTTTTTATCCAACTGAGATTCAATGTTTTAGCACTATAAACATTCCCTTGCTGATGTCCTTAACTCTCTTGACCCCTGCACCCTCCCTCGTATGTCCCTGACCAAACTCCAGCCCTGGTTAAACCCAGTTATCTACTCATCCTGGCCCTATGCCAGTGCAGCTGAATGTTGCTGGATAGCAGTTACACTAGATGCTGACTGACATGGCTTCAGATTTATGAGTCCAAATCTCAAATGGGCACTGAACACTGGCAGATGATCCTCACTTTCTAGTTAATTCACTTCTATCCTCTCTAGATAACTATTCCACACTTCCCTTTCTCTTTTCAAATACCACACACTGCTTATTCCCTTTTACTCTCAATTGGCAACCTGGTGTTATATTTCATAGAAAAAAAAACAAAACAAAACAGAGGCAATCAGCAGCAATATCTCACTCTTTTATCACCTTCCTGTGTCTTTAGTCACATACTCTGACTTTTCTCCTGTATTTCTTTTGGCTTGTGTTCTGGGTCAGTTTGCATTCTCAAATTGTTCTTACATTTGTCAGCTATATATCTTCAGCACATCTCCACATGTTGGAGTGCTTTAGGGCTTACTTTTTAGCCCTTTAATCTCCTCTAGTTTTACTTTCCTAAGGAGATCTCATTTAGTTTTATGGCATTGAATTATAGATTTATTTATACATTTTTGTAATTTTAATAGCTTATGTAAGAAAAAATGCAGATGGAAAAACAATAATTTGATGTTGGCTTCCCAATTTTTATCTACATCCCTGAAACTCTTCCCTGAGCTTTAGAATCATATATCCAACTTTTGCTCAATATTTCACTTGGCTGTAATTAGGATTCTCTAACCTGACATGATCAAGGCAACAGTTTTCTCTAAAACAGAAAACAAAACTCTCCTCATCAAGGTGTTCTGCAGCTTGGTAAATGGCACTATCGTTCACATAGTAGTTGTTGAGGTCCAAAGCCTGGGAATCATTCTTGAATCCTCTTCTTCCTTCACTACCTAATTCAAATACATTAGCAAGTCCAGTTGTCTATATTTCCAAAGTATTTTCCAAATATGATCCCATCTCATCATTTCCTGTGTTACAAACCCAGACCAAAGTATAACTGTTTTATTCAATGCACTTAGAAGTGCCTGAAATTGTAATTATTTTTTATGTATACCATCTGCCTCTATACATTGGAATATAAATTCTTGTTCTGTGCTATGCCCTTAGCACTAGTACCTAGCCCATAGAAAGTAATCAACAAATATTTATTGCTTGACTGATGTTTAAATCTATGGAATTAATCTTTCAGAGTAATCTTTGTATTATATGGAATATATTTAAAATTTATATTCCTGAAATCCCACCAATCAAATTGCAAGTCTCAAGGCTGCAAATTTTAAAAAAGATAATCATGCTGGTACCTAGCCCTCAGTTATAAACTGGTCAAATGACAGGACACTAAAGAGATCATTTAAAAAAACATTTATTTCTCTCTCTCTATGTATATACACACAAACACAAATATATATGCACCTATGTACACACATATTATTTTACATGAATGGGATCATGTTATGCATGCAGTTTGGGGATGCTTTTTTCTTTTATTTTTTATTTGCCTCTCCTTTCCCTCCTCGTCTGTTATCTTCTATCCACGTTGTTATTTCAACCTCAGAGTGATAACCTGTTTTGTTTCCTTCTGTATTTTGTCTTCTGTATGCTATTATAATGATAAAAATTTATATATGCATGTATAATTATATATATATTCAAATATATAATTATAGGACATTTTATCATTGCTTGTTTTACAAAAATGGAATCACATTATGCTTAATTGTGTACATTTTACTATTCAAAAGGATATTTTTAGCAGTGTTCCAACCCAGCTCTCAAAGAGTTCAGGTTGACACAGCCTTAAGGCCAAAGAACACACTAGGCAGAAAGTTAGGCATGAATTTTATTGGAATTTACAAACAGGAGAAGATTCTTCCCAATGGTGGCTGGTCAGGAAATGGGAGTTAATGCTCCTCAAAAGAGATGGGGAAGTGTAAGGGCTTATGAGGGTGTGAGAACAGAGTTTTAGCAGGGTCTTGTGACACAGGGGTTTGGAGGTTTGTTATCAACAGTGATCAAATGAGAGGATTAATGCTTTGTTTATGATACCATCTGTACATTCTCCTCACTCCGTTCTGAGGAGGTCTGATGACATTTACCTTTTGTCCCAGTCATTGTAAGTAGCTAGGTGCAGTAACTTATTCTCAATATGGAAGGGGGTCCCAGGCCCTGGGTCTCTATAAGCAATTTGTCTAGAGCAATTCCTCTACAAACAGCAACTGCCAGTTCTTTCCATAAAAGAGCATAAGAGTCAAATAAAATATGCCTGTGAGAATTGTGTCATACAAGTGAGACTAGAGGGCTGAAGAATTACATTTTTGAATAAGCCTGGGTCAATTGTTTACACAAGAACAACTCAAAGTTTGGTAATGCGATTAGTATTGACCTTCAGACCAATTACAAGGACAAGGGAGGTGTAAGTGACTCTGTGTCTATAAGGATGAGGGTCTTTGCAATGTTCTTGTAGTAAGAGCACTGACTTGGGAGTAAAATGACCTAAGTTTTAACTCATCTTCTGCAACTAACTTTGGTAAGTCATTTAATCTTGAGGATAGGAGAAAACTTAATTTATAGTAGGTATGTAATCTTAAGTTATTAAGATCTTTATTTTGGTTTGCTAAAGCTGCCAGAATGAAATATACCAGAAATGGGTTGGCTTTTACAAAAAGAATTTATTAGGTTACAAATTTACAGTAGTATTTGCAGCTTAGAGAAAGATTTTTATTAATTAAATAATAAGAGAATAATTGATTAATTATTACCTCCTATGGTAGATTGAATTATGTAACCTAATTTAGACATATTCTAATCTTCATCCCTGTGTGTGACCCCATTGCAAGTAGTTCCTCTTGAAGATGTGATGTTTAGTTAAGGGATGGCCCACTGAGTCAGAGTGGTTTGCTAACTGCTGGAATGCAATATACCAGAAATGGAGTGGCTTTTAAAAAGGAGAATTTAATAAGTTGTTTACAGTTCTAAGGCCATGAAAATGTCCCAATTAAAGCAAGTCTATAAGATGTCTAAGGCACTAACAAGAGATTACCTTCACTCAAGAAAGACCAATGAAGTTCAGGGTTTCTCTCTCAACTGGAAAGTTATATGGCTAACATGGTGACGTCTGCTAGCTTTCTTTCCAGGCTTCTTGTTTCATGAAACTCCCCCAGGGTAGTTTTCCTTCTTTATCTCCAAAGGTCTCTGGCTGAATGGGCTCTGTGGTTCTCATGGTGTCGTGGCTTTCTCACCCTCTAAAAAGTTTCTCCTTTTTAAGGGATACCTGTAAGCTAATCAAGACCCATCTGGAATGGGTGGAGTCACAACTCCATGGACTCCATCTAATCAAAAGTTACCACCCACAATTGTGTGGGTCATATCTCCATGGGAACAATCAAAAAAGCTCCCAGCCAGCAATATGAATGAGGATTAAAGGACATGGCTTTCTGGGGTCCACCACAGATTCAAACTGGCACAGGGTCTTAATCCAGGCTACTAGAGACCTTATAAAGAACCAAAAGCTGTGAGTCAGTAGAAACCAGAAGAGCAAGGAGAAAAGAGATGATATTCCCATCTAACAGGAAAGCAAGAGCCCCCCCCCCCCCCGCCCCCAAGAATGCTGGCACAGAATGTTACCAATCCTGGGAGAAAGCAAACCATCAAGCCTCTGAAACCATGAGACAATAAATTCCTATTGTTTAAGCCAACCCTATGCGTGGTATTTTGTCATAGAAGCCTAGCAATCTAAGACCCCTCCTCACCCATTCAGTAAGATGTAACTCTACTTAAAGTAAAGTTATACTTTAATACAATGCCCAGCCACTTGTCATTTTCTGGTGGCTAATGGAAATGAACATAGTGTAAACAAAAATAAACTTTAGAAAGATTATATTTTTAATCTTATGAGTTCATGAGAAATTCATAGCCTGTTCTTCCCTGCTGGATGCTTCAAAACAACCAAAGGCTAAGTTAAGTTGAGAGATGTTATTCCTGTATTGTAGTTGTGGCATGCATTTATATTCTAAAATCTTATCAGTATTCTTTATGATGCCCCTTTACAAACAAAAACAGCTTGAGTTTAAAAAAAGTCAATGAATTAAAAAAAGTCAGTGAATTAAAGAAAATCAGTGAATTAAAAAAAGTCAGTGAATTAAAAAAAGTCAGTGAATTAAAAAAAAGTCAGTGAATTAAAAAAATAAACAGCTTGAGGGTAGGTGTCTCCTCAGCCCTTTTTGTGAGGGGTCTTCTCAGATATTCTTTACCTTGTATCTTAGGAATTTCTGAGATTTGACAGCATTTTTTCCAATCTACCCAATCTTGTGGTTTTGATGATAATACAATAGATTCCAATTCTGTGACTGAGTGAAATACAGTGTTCTGTACTGAAGACAATTGAATAAGAAAGACATGTTGGATTCTACAATTTGAGTATAAAGTGAGGAAGACTTTGGTTTGGTTTCTTCAATTTATTGAAAGACTTGTGCTTCAATTTGATAATGCTGCTGGAATGCAATATAATTGAAATAGAATGTCATTTACAAAGGGACTTATTAACTTATAAGTTTACAGTTCTAAGGCCGTAAAAATGTCCAACTTAAGGCATCAACAAGAGTATACCTTCACTCTCGAAAGACTGATCACTTCCAGGGTTTCTTTTTCACATGGTGATGTCTTCTGGTCCTTTGCTGCCAAGTTTCATTGCTGTCAGCTTCTAATTCTGATGGCTTTCACTCTAAGCATCTCTGGGCCTTCATTTAGCTTCTCTGGAGCAGGCTCTGGATTTGATCTCTTAGCTTAGCATCTCCAAATGTCTGTGTCTTGGTTTCATTTCTCTGCTCTCCATGTTGGTTCTCCTAACATCTCCAAACATCTGTGTCTGTGTTGGCTCTGAACTCTTTCTTTCTCCATGAGCTCTTTTAAAGACTTCAGTAAACTAACTAAAACTCAGGCTCATAATTGGGTGGGTTGCATCTCCATGGAAACAACCTAATCAAAAGATCCCACCCTACAATAGGTCTGATCCCACCAGATTGAATTAGGATTAAAAGAATATGGCTTTTCTGGGGGTACATAGTTTCAAAACAGCACAACTTGCCTTTGACAACCCATCCACTTTTTAAATTTAACCAGTGTTTCTAAGTGTCTCAGTACACTCCTATTCTCTGCATGGTTTTTCATTTTTATTATTTTTTAAATTACACTCTCTTTCAGTTATAACAGAGTAAATTACTCTAGTATAATAGAAATAAAAGAAAAATTCCTGTCAGATATCAGTGAGGACAACAGATCCTTGAAAAAATAAACAAGGTTTATTTCTTTCTAAGTGGCTGGCCAGTTTGAAAGTATTATGTACCCTAGAAAAGCCATGTTTTAATCCTGAGCCATTCTTATAGGAGCAACTGTTTCTTTTAATCTTAATTCAGTACTGTAGGTTGGAATCTTTTGATTAGATTATCTCCACAGAGATGTGGCATGACAAATTGTGGGTGTGACTTTTGATTAGATGGAAATGTGACTCCACCCATTCCAGGTGGGTTTTGATTTGTTTACTGAAATTTTTTAAAAGAGGAAACATTTTGGAGAGAGACAGAAATGACAGAAGCCTCAGAGCCAAAAGAGGGAGCAGATGTAGATGCTTGGAGAACAGTTGCTTCAGAACACAGACACACGGATGTTGGAGATGCTTGGAGCTCAGCAGACATCACCATGAAATGTTAAGCAAGCCAGAACATGGAAAGAGCCAAGGGAAGTCAAGAGATGAAAGTCAGCCCTGGAGAAGCAAAGTGAGGGACCCCTAAAGGAAGAGAAACTGAAAGCAGTGGAGCCCAGGAGCAAGGGACCAGCAAATGCCAGCCACATGACTTCCCAGTTGACAGAGCTGTTTCAGACCCATTGGCCTTTTTTGAGTGAAAGTAACCTTTTGTTGGTGCCTTAATTTGGACATTTTCATAGGCTTAGAACTGTAAACTTTTAACTTATTAAATTGCCTTTTTAAAAGCTGTTCTTTTTTAAAAACAGTTATTGTGATAGCCAGGGTAGAGAATCAGTGAAGGATTCCCTAGTGAAGGACGGATGCTTCAGGGATTTTTGAGTTACCTGACTAGGTAATGTGTGATAAAGAATATTAAAAAGGTATGAAATGGAGCCTATAATTCTAGGGATGCCTTTACCTTAATTTCTTCAAGAATTATTGAAAAATATTGACTTTTTGGAAGACATATGTCACATAAACTGAAGTTATACCTTAAGCCAATTCTCAAAGGGAAAAGATTGCCTAATATATACAGATATATTGACTCATGTGGATGTAGCTCTAAATTCAAATTTTATATATGAATGGGGAATAATAGCTTTAGCTTTGGAAATAATTGATCACATTTAACTACACTTGTTTTAAAATATCTTTCCTCTCTTTTCTGTTTGTGTTGTTGCATTTTTTTCCCTGCCAAAGGCTCAGAATGTCAGCATCCTCCGGATCTTTAGAGGGCACTTGGTTGAATGTGAGATGTAAGTGCTAGATATGCAAGCATGAGGAGTGAAGAGATGACAATGCATTTGATTAATTGTGACTTGGCCTACAGAATTTCTTTTTTCTGCCTTTTCTTAAACTTTCTCTGTTATCCCTTACCTTAGAGGAAAATTATAAGAGGTTGCCAGCCAGCAAAGTTATATTAGATGAGAGCCCAAGGCCTCTCTGTCCAAGATTCTAATCCTGGAAAGCTCATCATGTTTACTATGTGACTTTGCCAGTTATAAAATATTTTACCTTTTGTATCATCCAAGAAGTACAGAATGAACTCTTCGTAAGTGCCTGGAATATGTGCTAGATGAATTTAAACTTAGATATTCAACTTTTTTTACCAAAGATATTAATCTATTCAAATCCCACTAGCTTGTCTTTTACATTTCTCTTTTTCTTAAACATTTTAATTGTGAAATAAATATACAAAAAAGCAATACATTTCAAAATACATTTTAACAAATAGTTATAGAATGTATTTCAAAGTCTGGTATGGGTTGCAGTTCCACAATTTCAGTTTTTTCCTTCTAGCTGTTTCAGGACACTGGAGACTAGAAGAAATATCATATAATGATTCAGTAGTCATACTCATTTGTTAAATCCTAACCTCTCTCTTATAACTCCTCCTTCTCCTTTAATCCTTCTCCCAATCTTTAGGGATATTTGGGCTATGCTCATTCTAACTTTTTCATGTTGAAAATGAGTGTTGACAATATGGGATGGGGGATGAAACTGGTTGATATTTTGAAGAGGCTGTCCCCTCTGGGTTTTGAACTTATCTGGCCTAGGAACCATCTGGAGGTTATAGGTTTCTGGAAAGTAAATTTAGTGCATGAATGTTTTGTGGAATTTCAGATAGAGCCCTGGGTGTTCTTTACGGTTCATGGGAATGATGTTGGTTGGGTTTTTGCAAACTGTGGCAATTAGCAATATCTAGCTGAAGCTTGCATAAGAGTAACCTCCAGAATAGATTCTTGACCTTATTTGAACTCTCTTACCAACTGATACCATATTTTGTTATGTTTCTTTCCCCCTCCCCCTTTTGGTCAGGAAGGCATTGTCAATCCCACAGTGCCAGGGCCAGGCTCATCCCTGGGAATCATGCCCCATGTTGCCATGGAGACTTTCAACCCCTGGATGTCATGTCCCATTTAAAGGAGAAGGTAATGATTTTCCATGTAGAATTAGGCTTAGAGACAGAGAGGCCATGTCTGAGCAACAAAAGATATTTGCTAAAGTAATTCGTAGGCATAGTTAGAAGTAGGCTTATCTTCTCAGCTACAGAAATAAGTTTCATAAGAACAAACCTCAAGATCAAGGGCTTTTCCTATTGACTTGGGAATCCCTAATGTTTGAGAGAGTATCAGGGGTTCCTAGGTGGGAAAGTTTAATAGTTGCATATTTTATGTCCTGTCCCTCAAGGGACTTTGCCAATACTTTCAAATTATCTACCCAACATACTCTGGGATGTCTCTGGATAGTACATTAGCTATATATGTATTTTTTTCTTTTGCATGGACAGGCACCAGGAATTGAACCCAGGTCTCTGGCATGGCAGGCGAAAACTCTGCCTACTGAACCACTGTGGCCTGCTCATATATTTTTACAAAAAATAAAAATAAGGCCCATGTTCCCATTCTGGGCTCCATGTGTTTGGTTTGTCTATGTGAGCTATCCAGGCAGTTTGATTTAGATTGTGGGCTACAGAAGATTAAAGGTTTTGGACAAAATAAACCTCTCTTACTTTGGTCTCATACAGTAAGGAAGCCCTATAAAAGAAAATATCATCTTTTGCCCTGTATTCTGATTTACCTTAATCCTAACCAGTTTGGCTTCATTCTTATCTCTGAAGACTGATCTCTTTTTTGGTTTCTTTAACAGTTGTTGTATGCAGCAATGCTGACTTTCAGAGCTGTAGAACTCCAGCTTAGGTGTCACACAAGTTCCCAAACTTCCAGGGAAATACCAGGTTATGTATACATAGTGCAGCTTCTCAGAATCTAGAAATAACACCATTCCAGACTAACTGCGACTGCTGTTGGAGCTTACAATCTAGGCCACAATTTTCATATAACTTTTTTCTAAAACAGACTATACTATGTTTGTTCTTTTGTGTCTGGCTTATTTCAATCAGCATTATGTCCTCAAAGTTCATCCATGTTATCATATGCTTCTGGCCTCATTTTGTCTTACTGCTGCATATTCCATCATATGCATATATATTTTGTTCATCCACTTGTCTGTTGATGGATACTTGGGTTGTTTCCATCTTTTGGCCATTGTGAATAATGCCACTATGAGCATTAGTGTGCAAATGACTGTATGTATTTGCTTTCAACTCTTCTGTGTAAATACGAAGTAGTGGTAGTGCCAGGTCATAGGTCAACTTGTTGCTTAGTTTTCTGAGGAACCACCAAACTGTCTTCCACAGCGGCTGTACCATTATACATTCCCACCAGCAGTGCATAAGTGTTCCAGTTTCTCCACATCCTCTCCAACATTTATAGCTTCCTAATTGTTTAATAGCAGCCATTCTTATAGGTGTGAGTAGTTTTCTGTGTATAGCTCCTTTCCATCCCTGATTCAGTTTATTCCTAAATACTTGATTCTTTTAGTTTCTATTTTGAATAGAATTTTTTCTTTAGTTATCTCCTCAGTTAGGTCATTACTCATGTATAGAAACATTACTGATTTTTTGTACAGTGATCCTGTATCTCTCCACTTTGCTGAATTTATTTATTATCTCAGGTAGCATTATTGTAGACTTCCCGGAATTTTCTAAGGCTAATGTCACCTGCAATTAATGAAACTTTTACTCCTTCCTTTCTGATTCGGATGCCTTTTATTTCTTTTTCATGCCTAATTACTCTAGCTTTAGAACTTCCAGTACAATATTGAATAGTAATGGTGACAGTGGACATCCTTGTCTTGTTACCAACCTTAGGAGAAATGCTGTCAATCTCTCATGTTGAGTGCAATGCTGGTTATTGGTTTTTCAACCCTGTTAGTCAGGGTTCTCTAGAGAAACAGAACCAACAGGAGAGATCTGTAATTATGAGATTTATAAAGGTATCTTATGCTACCATGGGAATGGAAGAGTCCAAAATCTATAAGGCAGGCTGTGAAGCTGGTGGCTCTAATGAAGGGTCTGGACAAACTCTACAGGAGAGGCTCGCTGGCTGAAGAAGCAGTAAAAGAATCTCTCTTCCTTCTTAAAAGCCTTGAACTGATTGGATGATTTCATTGTAGGACACACACCTTAGTTGATCACACAGATGCAGTCAACTGACTGAAGATTTAATACACTAGCTTTCCAGTTTATCCACCAGCCATGAAATATCCTTGCAGCAATGGTCAGGCCAGTGTTTGCCTGACCAGACAACTGGGCATAATAATATGGCCAAGATGACACCAGAAGATAACTATTACAATCCACCACTTGTTAACTTGACAGCTATACACATTAGCTTTAAACACACTTAATTTTCAAATAGGACACAATAGCAGACATGTTTTGCCTAAGAATACTCAATTGCCCTGCGTACAACCAGAAATGTACTACATCTCTCCAGAGTAGGGTGCATGTCCTTAGGTAACATTGACTCTTAAACTTCATATACTATGACTTAAATACTATAACATGAACAATACAATTTATGTCATATGATAAGAAGAAAACAAGATATCTGCTTATGTGCAAATGCAGACATTCTCGTAACAGAACAAGGAGGAAATATTTATATAATCGCAGCCTCATTTCTGTAGCTGGTCATATGGTCTTACTTCATATTTATTACTACCTTCTTCTACTACCCATTCCATGTTCCTTTTACCCTCAGCAAGCATTTCAGCTGGCCATGGTTCTTTGCTAGGTGGGGTGACCCAGACCTTTATTCCTGAAGTTTCTGGGTTGTTGGGAGTCCTGCCTGGATTGGGTTGTGGCAGTTTTCTATTAACTTTAATCACAGGGCATAGTAGTACTAAGAGACACCCTAGGGGATCTCCAGTATTCCAGGAAAAATCTTTTTTACCTCCATTGTGTAGTTGTAGTACTGTTCTCCTTCATAGTCAGGATCAATCACACCAGACAGAACATTAATCCCCTTTCATGCCTGTTAATTCAGTGGCATGAGAAGCCCAAAGTGGCCAGGTAGCTATCTTAATTTCCAGTTCAATGGAATCACTGTTGTGTCTCCTGGATGAAACACACCTCCTTTTGGAATTAAGACCTGTAGGCCAGCAGAGCTTAAGGTTTCAGGGACAGGAAGCAAAAATGTCCCTAATGTATCACAAGGGGTGATAGTGAGTGGTATCACTCCATTCCCACCCCTTGATTCCTGGACCTGTGAATCCTGGCTATGGAAGAAACAGCACCATAGAGTGGAAGCTGATACAGAGCATACACAGCCTCCTGGTATTCCCATCTAGTTGTCACCATAATTGGGTCTTCAAAAGGCCATTCCACCATTCTGGCAATCCAGCTGTCTCTGGATGATGGGGAACATTGTAAGACTAGAAAAATTCCATGAGCATGTGCCCATTCCCTCACTTTCCACACTTCATTTACTGTGAAGTATGTTCCTTGATCAGAAACAATGCTGTGTGGAATACCATGATGGTGGATAAGGCATTCTATAGATCCATGTGTGGTAGTTTTTGCAGAAGTGTTTCATGCAGAGAATGCAAACCCATATCTGGAGTATGTGTTTATTTCAGTTAGAACAAATCACTTCCCCTTCCATGATGGAAGTGGTCCAATGTAGTCACCTCAGGGAATGGTGCCATATCGGGGGCTGAGTGTAGGTCTCTGCTGCTGGCAAATTGGGCACTTAGCAGTGGCTGTAGCCAGGTCAGCCTTGGTGAATGAAAGTCCATATTGCTGAGCCCATGCATAACCCATTGGTCAATGGCAGGAGTGGCAGGAGTGGCTGAGGAAAGAAGATGACTTGTATCCACAGGACAGTCCATCTTACACATAATTATTAAAATCTTCCTCTGCTGAAGTCACCCTCTGGTGAGCATTCACATCGGACACTATATCTTCAAATTCTTTTCCCACTCAGAAAGGTCTGTACATATACTGCTTCCCTTGACCTCTTTGTCTCCAGTTTTCCAATCATGCTCCTTCTAAGTCCCTGACCATCCAACCAAACCCTTAGCAACAGCCCA
>PVIY010057413.1:0-12141 GCA_004026745.1 Myrmecophaga tridactyla
TACATCTTGAACAACAAGGTGATATCTACTTAATGCATAAGAATAACCTCCAGGATAACCTCTCGACTCTGTTTGGAATCTCTCAGCCATTGACACTTAGTCTCATTTCACTCTTCCCCCTTCGGTCGAGAAGGTTCTCTCAATCCCTTGATGTTAATTCTCAGCTCATTCTAGGGTTTTTTTCAGTCCCTTGATGCTGAATCTCAGTTCATTCCAGGATCTCTGTCCCACGTTGCCAGGAAGGTACACATCCCTGGGAGTCATGTCCCACGCAGAGAGGGGGAGGGTGGTGAGACTGCTCATCATGTTGGCTGGAGAGAGAGGCCACATCTGAGCAACAAAAGACGCCCTCTTGGGGGTGACTCTTAGGCCTAAATTTTAAGTAGACTTGACCTATCCTTTGTGGGGTTAAGTTTCATATGAACAAACCCCAAGACTGGGGGCTCAGCCTATAGCTTTGGTTGTCCACACTGCTTGTGAGAATATCAAGAGGCAATTCTAAATTTTTGATATTGGAAGGGTCTGTCACTAATATGGGGTAGGGAGATGGAACTATCTGATGTTCTGGAGAGGCTGGGCTAGGTTTCAGGACTTATCTGGACCAGGGACCACTCTGGGGGTTGTTGGTTTCTGAAAAGTTACTCTAGTGCCTGGAACCCTTGTGGAATCTTACATATTGCCCTAGATGTTCTTTAGGATTGATTGGAATGGTCCTGGTTGGGGGTTGGTGGGTTATGATAGGTAGAAGGAAGATACTCATTTTTGACCCAGGAATACAAATAGCTTGAAAGTAAAAGGATAGAGAAAAGATGTTCCATGCAAGCTGTAAGCAAAAGAAAGTAGGAGTAACCATAGTAATATCGATAAAACAGACTTTAAATGTAAAGATTTCATAAGAGACATAGAAGAATACTATGCATTAATAAAAGGGACACTTCACCTAGAAGAAATAACAATCATAAATGTTTATGCTCCTAATCAAGGAATTCAAAGTACATGAGGCAAATATTTGCAAAATTGAAGGGAGCAAATAAGCATTTCAGCAATAATAGTGGGAGATTTCAAACACCACTGTCCTATATAGATAAAACAGCCAGATAGAGGATCAGTAAGGAAATAAAGAAACTAAACAATGTGAAAAATGAATTAGACCAGAAATATATAGACTGTTACAAACCAAAACCAGGATATACATTCTTCTCTAGTGCTAATGGAGTTCTCCAGGATAGATCATATGTGGGGCACAGAACAGGTCTTAATAAATTTAAAAAGATTGAAATTATTCACAGCACTTTCTCTGACCACAATGGAATGAAGCTGGAAATCAATAACCACCAAAGAATAAGAACTTTCACAAATATATGGAGATTAAATGACATACGCTTAAACAATCAGTGCAAAGAAGAAATTGCAAGAGAAATATGTAAAGATCTGGAGATGGTGAAAATGAGAATATGACATGTTACAATTTACAGGATGTGGCAAAGGCAGTGCTGAGAGGGAAATTTATTGCCCTAAATGCCAATAATAAAAAAGTAGGAAGAGCAATATTGACTTAATTGATCACCTGAAGGAACTAGAAAAGAAGCAAGTTAACTCAGAAGCAAATAAAAGAGCAATAACAAAGGTTAAAGCAGAAATAAATGAATTGGAGAACAACAACAACAAAAAAACAGAATCAATAATTTTTTTTTATTTTGAAATTTCTCCACCACTGAAGGTTTATCTTGTCTCATTTCTCTCTTCCCCATTTTGGTCAAGAAGGTTTTCTCAATCCCTTGATGCCAGGTCCCAGCTCATCCTGGAAGTTCTGTCCCATGTTGCCAGGAAGACTTACACCCTTGGAGTCATGTCCCACACAGAGGGGAGGGCAGTGAGTTCACCTGCTGAGTTGGTTTAGAGAGAGAGGCCCTATCTGAGCAACAAAAGCGGTTCTCTTGGGGTAACTCTTAGGCATAGTTATAAGTAGGCTTAGCCTATCCTTTCCAAGAATACATTTCATAGGGTGAATCCCATGATCAAGGACTCAGCCTATTGATTTGGTTGTCCCCATTACTTGTGAGAATTTCAGGAATACTCCAAGTGGGGAAATTGAATATTTCCTCCTTTCTCCCCAGTCCCATAAGGGGACTTTACAACTTCGTTCTCTGCCCAAGTTACTCTGGGATGCATTAAGTTATCATACCAACCTGGACAAACCAACAAGATCTCATGCCCTATTCAAGTTTGCATGTACTTCTGGAATAAAGTACATGGAAACTCACCATACAAGTTAAATTAGGTATTGCACTACCAAAAATATAAACTTTGCACCAAATAAACATCTTTCCCTTTGGTCTCACACAGAAGTTGCAGCTTTAAAATGTGGACAATGTCATCCTTTACCCTGGATTCTGACCTACCCCAGTCCTATCCAGATCAGCTTCATTCATATCTCTAGTTGAACTCTGATCTCTTTTTCAACTTTTTAAACAGTTTTCAAGGGGAATTTTATCAAACCTTCCAAAAAGAATTAATACCAACCCTGCTCAAACTCTTCCAAAAATTTGAGGAAAGGGAGCACTACCTAACTCATTTTATTAAGCTAATATCACTCTAATACCAAAAGTAGATAAAGACGCTCCAAGAAAGGAAAACTTCAGGCCAACCTCCTTAATAGAATACAGATGCAAAAATTCTCAACAATATACTTGAAAATTGAATCCAATAACACATTAAAAGAATTACACGCTACAACCAAGTGGGATTTATACCAGATATGCAAAGGTGATTCAACACAAGAAAATCAATCAATGTAATACAACACATCAATAGTGAAAAAAATCACATGATCATCTAGATTGATGCTGAAAAAGCATTTGACAAAATTCAGCATTCTTTTCTGATAAAAACATTTCAAAAATTAGGAATCAAAGGATATATTTCCTCAACATGATAAAGGGCATATATGAAAAACACAGCCAGCATCATACTTAATGCTAAGACACTGAAAACATTGCCCCCTAAGATCGGGAATGAGGCAAGGATGCCCACTGTCACCACTAGTATTCAATGTTGTGCTAGAGGTTCCAGGTAAAACAATCAAGCAAGAAAAAGACATAAAAAGGATCCAAATTGGAAAGGGAGTAGTAAAACTCTCATTATTTGAAGATGATATGATCCTATACTTGGAAAATCCTGAGCAATCTATGACAAAGCTATTTGAGCTAATAAATAAATTCAGCAAATTGGTGGGTTCAAGATTAATATGCTAAAACCAGTAATGTTTCTATACACAAGTAATGACCTAACTGAGGAAACAATTAAGGAAAAATTCCATTCAAAATAGAACTAAAAGAATCAAGTGTTTTGAATAAACGTAAATAGGGATGTAAAGGCCCTGTATACTGAAAACTATAAAACATTGCTAAAAGAAACCAAAGAAGATCTAAATAGGGGGAAAGACATTCCCTGCTCATGGGAGGAAGGTTAAATGTCACTAAGATGTCAGTTCTATCCCAATGGTTCTACAGATTCAATGCAATACCAATAAAAATTGTAATAATCTACTCTGAAGACTCGGAAAAACTAGCTATCAAATTTATTTGACTTGAATAGCTAAAAATATTCTAAAAAGAACGCAGTGGGAGGACTAACATTTCATGAATTTAAAGCTTATTATAATGCCACAGTGGTCAAAACAGTATGGTGCTGGCACGAAAATAGACATATTGATCAATGGAATCAAACTGAGAGTTCAGAAAAAGACGCCAAATTCATGGTCAACTGATCTTTGGCACAGCCGCTGTGGAAGACACTTTGGTGTTTCCTCAGAAAACCAAAGATTGAGTTGCCCCATGGCCTGGCAATTCTGCTATTGGTATATACTCCGGAGATCTGGAAGCAGGGTCATGAGCATTTGCACACTGATGTTCATGGCGTTATTGTTCACAATTGCCAAAAGACGGAAACACCCCAAGTGCCCATCAACAGTTGGATGGAGAAACAAGATGTGGTCTATATGTGTGATGGAATGTGATGGAATATTATGCAACAGTAAAAAGAAATGAGGTCTTGAAGCATGAGACCACATGGATGAATCTTGAGGACATAATACCAAGTGAAATAAAAAATAGTCTCTGCACTATAGGTGAATTTGGTTGAAAGGGGGCTGATTAGGGTCATGTATGTCACCAATTAACACTACAAATTTAAATAATTTTTTGCATGAACTGGTACAAATATAACAGTGGTACCAAGAGTAGTATGTGGGGCAAAATTGCAAGCTATGGACTACAGTTAATAGTAATACCTTAAAATTATTTCATCAACAGTAACTGCTGTACCACACCAATACTAGGGGTCAATAATGGGAGTGAAGGGATAGGAGTGTTCTGGGTTTCTTTTTTGTGTGTTTTTCTGATAATTTTCTTTTTGGAGTAATGGAAAGGTCTACAAGTAGGGTCAATGATTATTGCACAACTAAGTGATGATGCTGTGAAATATTAATTGTATAATTTGGATGGAATATATGATAAATGAATATATCTCAATAAAATCTGCAAAAAAAAAAAAGCATCCAGGAGCCAACCTGAAAGAGCTCTCAATGGATAAAGATGGACAATTTGAGCAATCAAATGATAGTATTAGTTTACAACCCAAAGGATAAAATATTTATGTGTTTAAATTGATATGATTGATTGAATGAATGAAAATTAATTAATGAGGAAGAAGGAATGTATATTCTTTAGAGAAGAATTTAAAAAAAAATATATATATATATATATATATATATATATATTCCCCTCTACCTGGGTATAATGTGGAATGGAGTGCATGAACCTGAAAACAGCAGCGCTACCATGGAGCAATCAGGCACCACCACCTTAAGGCTAATACCAACAATGACGTCATCTATCCCCAATATACGACGATAAGGACGATAAGGGCATTCTGCCTCTGGGCACATCCATAATCCAGTTTAAACATGAGAAAACATCAGGCAATACCAAATTGAGAGTATTTTACAAGATAATAATAATCTTCAAATTGTTCAAGTCATGAAAAACGAAGAGATTCTGAGAAATTGTCAAAGATTGGAGAAGACTCAGGAAACATGATGCCTAAACCAACAAGTGTTGTGCAGAAACACAAAAGAGGGAGATGTGATAGAAAATTACTTGTAGTTTAGTTTGGGTGGTGAGGAAAGATCCCTGTGGGATGGTGGCATTGAAGCCGTGTGAGTAAAAAGGCAAGCAGTTCAGACACAGGGAAGAGATGTGCAAAGCCCTGAAGCTGTCCTCATCCTGTGCGTCTGAGGAATGGAGAAGTCAATGTGGCAGATTTGTAAGAGAGGGAGAGAAAGGCAGGTGACCTGGGGGTGGGGGAGTGGTCAGATGGCATATAGGGATTTGTGAAAATTTGCTTTGACTCAAAAGAACTCTAAGAGAAAACACTTTCATTTTTTCGCACGGGCAAGCACCGGGAAGCCTGTGTCTCTGGCGTGGCAGGCGAGCTCTGTCACTGAGCCACCGTGGCCCACCTGGAAATAATTTTCATATGTCAAATACTTCTTCAAACTGCTGGGCAAGTTATTCATTGTGGGAGACAAGGTGGGAGAACATGCATTCAGGGGGCCTTGGGGTGATAAGGAACAAAGACATCTAAAGGAAGGGAATAGGTCTTACATAAATTTGAGTTTATACAGGCTCTGCTTTTTTTATGTGTCCTAAGGAGTTAGAAACTTTCTGAGAGATGTGTGAATCTTGCTGAACTATTCAATAATGAATTTTTTTCAGAGTTATTAACTCAATGTTATATACAAGGCTACAGGAATTTAACTTTTAACCATAAAACATATAAAATAGAATTTGTTGTAGGGTATGGAATTAACTGAATTGTAAATGAATCTCATTAATGCAACCCAAACCATCACAATTTAAATGACATTGTGACTTCCACCAGGTAGGAAAACTTCAAATATGTCTTTTTTTTTTAAAACCACATTTGCAGATGAGATCAATTGGTTGGTCTAGCAAACTAGAAAAAAATAAACACTCTGAAGTAAAATTTTTTATGACCACAGGCTGATATAAGCGGGATGGCCACTCCCAATGGAAAGCCAGATGCCTTAAGCACTGAACCCTGCCTAATCAGAGCACCTGGAAAATAGGTGAAATGATTCCAGTTGCCAAGGGGCATTTGAGGAGCTCTCGTCTCTATTGATCATCTCTAGTTTGGGAGAATTCATTTCTTTAGTTGATAAAATTCCAGGACTTACTAAATTATACAAGTAATGGAAATGCCTTAAATGTTATGCACTGAATAAGGACTAGAGATATAAGAAATGGTACCACTGAGTGTTTTGGGGTGAATTAAGACATGAGTAGACTGCCAAAAGTTGCTGTGACCAGGACTTGCTTAATGTGCTTCTCTTGGACATGTGCTGAACCCTGAGTGAGTCTTCACTGAGTGTCTTTCGTTCCTTTCCCATTGCAGGTTGTGAACCTGGCAATGGGATCAGAAAGAGGGGAAGTGCTCTGCACACTCACAGTTTCCGACTCTCATCACTGGGACACCACGCTGTGGCACAGCAGACCTCACAGTCTGACACGGATAAGGGGCCACAATTACACATGTTAAAATAGGCCCTTGGACAATAAACACAGGTACCAGTCTGGGACCTGACATATTTGTTGGTGACAGGTTACCTACAAATAAATGACAGCACAAGATATTTGGTAAAAGAATGGGCTGTGCCCCTTCCAATGTGAAAAAGTTAGAATGGGCATAGCCCAGATACCCCTAAAGAGTGTGAGAAAGATCAACGATGATGGTGGAGTTATACAGAGAAGGTAGGGTTTAACAGATCATGAGTGCTGAATCATTATATTGATAATTCTTTTAGTTTCAGTATCTTAGAGCAGTTAGAAGTAAAAACCTAAAATTGTGGAATTGCAACCCAAACCAACTCTGAAATCTATTCTACAACTAATTGTGATATGCTTTGATATTACTTTTTTGTATATATGTTATTTTTCACAAAAAAGAAAAACAGTCAATTGTGATGATAAATGCACAGATATATGATATGTGAACCACTGATTGTACACTTTGGGTGATTATATGGCATGTGAATATATAGTATGTACCAATAAAAAATAAATAATTAAAAAAAGAGCACACTTATCCACTGTTGGTGGGAATGTAAAATGATACAACCGCTGTGGAAGGCAGTCTGGCGGTTCCTCAGGAAGCTACATATAGAACTGCCCTGTGACCGGCAGTCCCTTTACCAGGAATACACACATTCAGAGGAACTCAGGGCAAGGACACAAATGGACATCTGCACACCAATGTTTATAGCAGCATCATTTAGGATTACCAAGAGATGGAAACAGCCCAAATGTCCATCAATGGGTGAGTGGCTGAACAAGCTGTGGTAGGTACATATTATGGAATATTATGCAGCTGTAAGACAGAATAAAGTCATAAAGCATGTAACAATGTGGATGAACCTTGAGATATTATGCTGAGTGAAATTAGCCAGAAACAAAAGGACAAATACTGTATGGTCTCACTGATATGAACTACCATTAATGAGCGAAATAGGACTGATTGTAAAAATTCAGAAATGGATAGCACAATACTATCTGATGTTACACAGTATTATAAGCACACTGAATGAAGCTGAATGTGAGTATGATTGAGGGAGAAGGGCTGGGGGCACGTATGAAACCAGAAGGAAAGATAAGAGAATAAAGACAGATGGTATAATTTAGGAATGCTTAGAGTGGACAATGATGGTGATTAAATGTACTAAGAAAAAAACTATTGCATGAGGGAGAACAAATGAATGTTGACATTGCAAGGTGTTGAAAACATGGTATATGGGAAAAAGTACAATCAATGTAAGCTAGGGTCTATAGTCAAAGGTAACATTGTAATATGCTTCCACTGAATGTAATAAAGGCATTATGCCAAAACTAAATGTCAACAAGTGGGGGTATTGGGAAAGGGGTATGGACTCTTTGTGGAAGAAAAGGAAATGTCTTCAGATTATGGTGGCAAAGGCATGTCTATACACTTAGGTTGGACTGTATTATGTTTGAATAAAATTGTTTAAAAATGAACAGAGAGAAACAAGTGCTAGAGAAAATGTGGAGAAAGAGATGTACTATTCATTGTTGGTGGGGAAGCTGAGAGGTGCAGCCCCTTAGAGGGCAGTGTGGCGGTTCCACAGGAGGCTAGGGGTGGGGTTGCCATAGGATCCTGCAACCCCGTTGCTCAGTATATACCTGGAGGAACTGAGTGTGGGGACATGAATGGACATTTGCACACTGGTATTTAAGGTGGCAGTGTTCACGATTCACAGTGCATGGAGGTGGCCTAAAGTTTCAACGACTGAGGAACGGAAGGGGGAACTACGGTTATACATACAATGGACTACTGAGCGGCTGCAAGGATGAATGAAGTTGAATGCAACTAGGTGAATGAATTTTAAGGACTGTGTGTTGAATGAAATGTCAGAAACAAAATTACAAATATTACCATATGGACTAACTGTAATATAAAAACTCGATGAACTGAAGTCAAGAACATGGGCTATCAGGTTTGGGCCCTTAAAGTGTCATAGATTGTAAGCTCTTATAGCAGTCAATATATTCAGGAGTTGAAACTGGTTACTTCTAAATTCTGAGATAATGAGCTGTATGTATATAACCTGGTTATTCCTGAAACTTCAGGTATTTAGGTGACAACTGAGACTCAGAGTTAGAGTTCTGAAGCTATGAAAGTCAGCAGAACCCCATTTAGGAACTGTTCAAAAAGATGAAAAAGGGATCAGACTTCGACTAGAGATATGAATGAAGCTGATTTGGGTGGGACTAAGATATATGAGAATACAGTGTAAAGGATGATATGATCCACATTTTAAAACTTCAACTTCTGTGTGAGACGAAAGGGAGAGATATCTATTTGGTGCAAAATTTATATTTTGGGCAGCACATTACCTAATTTAACTTGTATGGTGAGTTTAGTTGAACACCATTATACACGGAATCTTGAATAGGGTGAGAGATTTTGTTGGTTTTTTCAGATTAGTGTGATTCCTTGGTATATCCCAGAGTAATTTGGGCAGTGAATAAAGTATTTGCAAAGTCCCCTTGGGGGACTGGAGAGAAAGGGGAAAATAGTCTATATACTGAACAGGAATAACCTCCAGAAAAACCTCTCAATTCTATTTGAAATCTCTCAGCCACTGAAACTTTCTCATTTCTCTCTACCCTGTTTTGGTTAAGTGACTTTCTCATTCCAATTATGCTCATCCCCAGGAGTCATGCGTCAGGTTGCCAGGGAGATTTACACCCCTGGAAGTCATGTCCCACATGGAGGGGAGGGTGGTGAGTTCACCTGCTGAGTTGGTTTAGAGAGAGAGACCACATCTGAGCAACAAAAGCGGTTCTCTGGGGGTGACTCTTAGGCATAATTATAAGTAGGCTTAGCTTCTCCTTTGCAGAAATAAGTTTCACAGGGGTGAGCCCCAAGATTGAAGGCTCAGCCTATTAAATTTGTTGACCCCAATGCTTGTAAGAATATCAGGAATTCCTCAGGTGAGGAAGTTTAATATTTCCACCTTTTTCCCTAGTCCCTCAAGGAGAATTTGCAAATACTTTTCTATTCTCTCCCAAATCACTCTGGGATGTATCAGATACATCCACCCTATTCTTAACACTTTTCACCAGTGTGGTACCTTTGACACAATAGAAAGAATAATAAAATTCCTTATTCTAGTATCATATATGTGAGCTAAAACTTCGCCTTTTAACCACATTCACATATATAATTCAGCATGATTATGCGCACAATGCTGTGCTACCATCACCACCATCCATTCCAAAACTTTACAGTCAACCTAAATATAAACTCTGTACTAATTAAGCATTAACTCTCCATTCCCTACTGCCAAGCCCCTGGGAACATATATTCTAGGTTCTGATTCTCTGAGTTTGCTTATTCTAATCATTTCATATCAGTGAGACCATACAGTATTTGTCCTTTTGTGTCTGGCTTACATCACTCACCATAATGTCTTCAAGGTTCATCCATGTGTATCAGGACTTCTTTCCTTTTTACACTAAAGAATACTCCACTGTGTGTATATATAGACCATATTTTGTTTATCTGTCCATTTGTTGGTGGACACTGGGCCGCTCCCATTTTGGGGGACTGTGATGAATGCCATGGTGGCTGTCAGTGCGGAAGCGTGTGTTCAAGTCCCTCATAGCCGCACAGTTCAAAACATCTAATCAGTATGGTCTCCTGCTCATTACTTATTTTTTCCTACAGTTTTTTTTTGGCCTCCCTTACTTTTTCGTATGGACTCTAAGACAATCTTGTCTAGTTACAGGCAAACCTGCTAATCTCATTGGGATGATAAATTTTTGAATTTTAAATTGATACTGCAGTATAAGCTAGTATCCATTCAGGGACGTAATATATCTCAGGATACTTTAGCATCCCCACACTTCACAGCTTTCAAGTTTCTTGAACAATTCAGTTTTAAAAAGAAGAAAGTCACTAATTCCCTTTGAGGAAAACGGAATTACAAGATCTTTAGGAATACTTGGGGTGGGGACAGCTCTCATTCTAATTCTATGGTCATAAAAAAATCTGAGAAAATTACCAGAAACCTCCCTATTGCTAAATGCAAAAAATTCTGTCTTCTTAATCTATACCATAGAATACAGTGCATCTCTGGTTTATCTATTTAATTCTTTTTCTTTTTCTTAAGATTTTAAATTCTTTATTCTTTAATGCAGTGCATGATTACATTACTTTTTTCATCATATGGCTGTGCCCTTATCATCACAATTGACTTTTTTGTGTGTGAAAAATAACTTGTATATAAAAATAAAAACAATAAATTTCAAAGCACATCGCAACAATTAGTTGTAGAATAGATTTCAGAGTTTGGTATGGGTTACATTTCCACAATTTTAGGTTTTCACTTCTAGCTGCTCTAAGATACTGGAGACTGAAACAAATATCAATATAAGAGTCAGCAGTCATACTCATTTGTTAAACCCAACCTTCTCTGTTATAACTCCACCATCACTTTGACCTTTCTCCCACTCTTTAGGGGTGTTTGGCCTATGGCCATTCTAACTTTTCCATTTTGGAAGGGGCTGTTGATAATATGGGATAGGGTGTTAGAACAAGTTAATGTCCTGGAGAGGTTGGGCTCTCTGCATTTCAGGATTTACCTGGTCCAGGGACCCATCTGGAGATTGTGGTTTTCCAGAAAGTTACCCTAGTGCATGGAACCTTTGTAGAATCTTATATAATGTTCTAGATGTTATTTAGGATTGGCAGGAATGGTTTTGGTTTTGGTTTGGTAGATTATGATAGGTAGCAATGTCTAACTGAAGCTCGCATAAGAGTGACTTCCAGAGTAGCCTCTCGACTCTACTGAACTCTCTCAGCCATTGATACCTTGTTTGTAACTGTGCTGGTTTGAAAGGAAGTATGCCCCCTAAGAAAAGCCATGTTTTAATATAAATCCCATTTCTTAAAGGTAGAATAATCCTTATTCAATGCTGTATATTTGAAACTGTAATGAGATCATCTCTCTGGTTGATGTGATTTAGTTAAGAATGGTTGTTAAACTGGATTAGGGGATGACATGTCTCCACCCATTTGAGTGGGTCTTGATTAGTTTCTGAAGTCCTATAAAAGAGGAAACATTTTGGAGAATGAGAGATTCAGATTGAGAGAGAGCAGAGAATGCTGCAGCACCACGAATCAGAGTCCACCAGCCAGAGACCTTTGGAGATGAAGAAGAAAGACGCCTCCCGGGGAGCTTCGTGAAACCGGAAGCCAGGAGAGAAAGCTAGCAGATGACGCTGTATTCGCCATGTGCCCTTCCAGCTGGGAGAGAAGCCCTGACTGTGTTCGCCATGTGTCTTCTCACTTGAGAGAGAAACCCTGAACTTCATCGGCCTTCTTGAACCAAGGTATCTTTCCCCAGATGCCTTTGATTGGATATTTCTATAGACTTGTTTTAATTGGGACATTTTCTCGGCCTTAGAACTGTAAACTAGCAACTCATTAAATTCCCCTTATTAAAAGCCATTCCGTTTCTGGTATATTGCATTCCGGCAG
>PVIY010057414.1:0-12899 GCA_004026745.1 Myrmecophaga tridactyla
CTAGGGTTTTCTTGCTGGATGAATTTGTTGTCTCTCTGTTCTTTGACATTCAGTTCAGCTTTATCTGGACCTCTAGCTTAAGTTTTGTTTAACAGAGGAGAATTTTTCAGTTCTTGTTTTCTTGTTTCTTGCCCTGCTTGTGTGGTGTCTTTCCCCCCCACCCTTAGGAGGATCTATTTAGATATTATAGACCTCAGCTGGGTTTTCCCAGACCAAACTGGCCTCCTATCAGGTGGAAAGAGTCACCTGCCTCGGTTTTCCTTAAGGGTGAGATGCAGCAAGTTGAAAGACTTTCCTGTGAAGTCTCTGGACTCTGTTTTTCTTATTCTGCCCAGTATGTGGCACTCGTCTAACTGCAGGTCCCACCAGCCTAAGATGATGTGGTACCTTTATCTTTGGCAGACTATCCCTGCTGGGTGTGTGGTGGAGACAGAGGAGAGGATGTAGGCTGGTTTTAATGGCTTCAAATTACCAAGCCCTGGTGTCTGAATTCCTTGAGGGAGGGATTCCACCTGGGTGGGGCTTCACACTCCCCTGGGGAAGGCACAGGCTCCAGACAAGCCCCCAAAAGAACTCACTTCTGCCTATGCCTGGACTGTTGTAGCCTGAGATGTCCAGCTGCTATATCCAAAGGCAGTCAAGCCTTTGTAGAAACACAGCCACAAAAACCTCTGTTTCCTTCTTTTTTTTTTTTTTTTTACCCTTTTTCTGTCAGCCCTGCCCCCTTGGCACCAGGGCAAAAATGAGCAATCTCTGCTTTGACCAGGATCCCCTGAGCTGGGGGCCTATTTTTAGTAGTCAGAATTTGTTAATTAATTCCACAATTGGTGTTTGATTGTGCTCAGCCCCTGCTGCTGTTAAAATCTCTTTCCTTTTCCCTCTGGGAAACAGCCTGTGGGGGAGGGGCGCCAGCCACCACGGCTTGGGGAACTCACAGTTCTGTGGGGGCTCGCAGCCGGTCCAGCTGGTCCAATCTGGGGTATGCTGTGTGTCTGGTCACTGACGTGGTCCCAGGAGCTGTTCTGTACTGTTTCTGGAGGATGTTTTGGAGGATGAACTAAAATGCGCACATTGTTAAGCCGCCATCTTGACCCAGCTAAAGTGTTTACATTTGATTCACATATCATGTGAATTGTGGATCATGAAATTAATTTAGTCCTCTTGTGGTGGAGAAGGGGATATGCAAGCCCTCCTCCAAGGAAAGATTTGCTGGCCAGTGTCAGAAAGTACAGGCAGCAGAAAGGTCCAGCATGGCCTGAGGGGCAGCTGACACTGGGTGAATAAATGAGGGACCTGACAAAAAAAATTCCAACAGGCAAACTCACTGCAGAGCTCCACACCTGGTAAGCTGAGCCTTCAGAGGGCTCAGTTTGAATTCAAAGATATTTATCCCAAATTTTGCATCCACATTCCATCTGACTCCATGGCCAGCATTTTTTTTTTAAATGAAAAAGAATGGAGTAGAACATATCAGAGTACATTGTCTTTAGGAAAAAAAAATAATTTTGGTGATGTTTTTATTATTTATACATGTTCAGACATAATAGGTCATGTTGTAAAATATATTTCTTACTGTGGATCAGGTCAACAATTTTGGAAAACATTGGAACATTAGTCGTGGAGGTAATAAGCAGTAGTTGGATTCTGGATATACTTTAAAAGGTGATCTGATAGGCTTTGCTGATTTTTTAACTGGATGAAGGATTTGAGACACCCCCCCACACACACACAAAACAAAACAAAATGGCTAAGTATGAGAACAAGGTGAAATTTGATTTGATCAAATTAGGAAAAAGTCCCTTTGACATTCAATCCTGTTTTAGTTTGGTAGTGTATTGAATACTTTTCCTGTGGATTTACATCCACATATAGGTTTCTATTTTTTTGGTTTGTTTTGTTTTTATTTTAACTGGGGTCCTTTTTTTTTGACAAATTTTAGTTTTAAATGGAAAATTTATTATTCTGAACCACGATATAGGATTCCCTGTCCTTCCTGATCTTTTGCTATGCACTTCCCCAAACTCTATTTCAACAACCTATACCTATACGTTCCAGAATATATTGCTTAAAGTTGTAAGGGTAGGAAGAGAAAAGCAATTACTGTTGCCACTGCAAGTACTCTAAACTTCATCAGCCCTCTCACAAAACCTGTCTCAATGAAAATACAATCTGTGTAAAAAGACTGATCCTCCTTTGGACCAGACAGCCACCTGAAAGCACTGACTATATGAAGTTGAATTCTGGAACTGGCACTGTCTTTCAGATCCTTGCTATGTACTAAGAACTATGTCCCTGAGTGCCGTCTTCGAAAGATACAGGGTAAATATTTAACCCTCTTGCTTTCTTATCAATCTTTGAGAATATTTGTAACAGTATAAAACGTGTGGTGAAAATAAGGACAGAAAGATGGAAGCCAGAGAAAGGAAATGGTGGGATTAAGTAGAAGACTCTATAACAGAGAAGGAAGGACGTGTAGATCTAGATGAATATTCATAAGGATATATGAATGGCTGGCAGGACACACAAAATTATCAAATTTGAGATTTATAACAACCTGGGAGAGAAAGCAGAGCAGTTATTATCCCCATACTTTACAAATGTGCTGGGTTTGAGGGCGCTTGTGATAGGATATGGAGTAGGGTAACACTTAGGACACTGACCCCAACATAACCCAGATGACCTCCCTATTTCAAAGGTTACCTTCCTCTAGTCCAGTATTTCTTAAGAGTGGCTTCACCTTAGAATCATCCAGAGACTTTTAAAAAGTTCCAGTGCCTAGACCTTACCCTCAAAGATTCTAATTTCATTGGTCTAGAATGAGGCCTTGGCATCAGTACATTTTAAAAGCTCCCAAGGCATTCTAATGTGCTGCCCAGGTTGAGAACCATTGCTCTAGTCAGTCCTTGGTGCAGCCTCTTTTGTCATCAGGTTACCTGGGGCTATTCAGGTACCATGATTGCTAGGGAGAGAGACCCAGGCAGAGTTGATACTAAAAATATTTAGCAACTAGTATGGTTGTTAAATATATCAATCAATCAACAAATAAAGAAGTAAAATATATATTCCCTTTGTTTTGGTTTGTTAAATGCTGCCAGAATGCAATATACCAGAAATGGAATGGCTTTTAAAAAGGGAATTTATTAAGATACAAGTTTACAGTTCTAATGTCATAAAAATGCCCGAACTAAGACATCTGGAAAAAGTTACCTTGATTCAAGAAAAGCCACATGGGAAGGCATGTGGCTAGTGTCGGCTGGTTCTTGTTCTCAGTTCTGTTGCTTCTAGCTTCTGATGCCAGTGGCTTCTTCTCTAAGTGTCTGTGAGCCACTGAGCTCCTCCGGGACACAACTCTGGGTTCTGGTTTGCTTAACATCTCATGGAAAGGCACATGATGATGTCTGCCAGGCTCTGCATCTCCAAATGTCTGTGTCTAGGTGTCTTCTCTCTCTGTCGGCACTCCAAGCAACTCCACATGTCTCTCTCTGTCAACTCTGAAGCAACTGTGTTTTGTCCAAAATAGCTCCCCTTTTAAAGGACTCCAGCAAACTCATCAAGACCCACCTTGAATGGGCGGAGTCATATCTCCATCTAATTAGAAGTCCACACCAACAATCGGGTGTGCCATATGTCCATGTAAGCAAACTAATCAAAAAGTCACACCCACAATTGAGCAGGCCAGTCTCAGTGGAAACAATCAAAGATTTCCACCTTACAGTGTTGAATCAGGATTAAAGGACATGGCTGTAATGAGGTACGCAACACTTTCAACCCAGTATACCCTTATATTCTCTAAATTAACTAAACCACAATACATGCATGTAAATAAAACTGCTTACCAAGTGATTATAGTACAAGCTGTTCCTTAGTTCCTAACACCTTTATTAAGGTGTATTTTCAATATAAGGTGTATTTTACATAACACAAAAATTCACATATTTCAAATATATAACTCATCATAAATTAAATTTTGAGTTTTGGGAATTGTCGATATGAGCTTTTCTTTGGCATAGCTGTCACTTAGCTAAAGGACTGAACTCTTCCAAAGATTTCTCCCTAAGGTTGATCATCAGTAGGTGCCTGCGGATCCTCTTAAGAGTCTCAACTGTCAGCTTTCAGCTTTTTCCAGGGATCTCCCAGCTTCAGCTCCTCTTTCAACAATCTCTGTCGCCTATAATCAGTCACAGTGATATCATCAGGGCATTGGTTGCACTCCAGGAGGTAATACCAAGAAACTGCATAGAGGAAGAGAGAAAGGAGGGCAGGATAGAGAAGAGGATTGGTGAAAGGGAGTTGGTAATCCTGGTTGGTTGAATCAGGCTCCCATTTCTTGTTTGTCTTGTTCCACCACCAAAGATACACAGCTGGGCCCAGTCAAGAAACAGTCAGCATAAAACATCAAGGCAGTAATTGGTTGCAGCCCAATTACTAAATGAGACAAAGGGAGAAGTCAGTGAAATAATAATCACAGACAGTTGAAACAAAACATCTGCCAACATAGATTTTTTTAAAAAAATGTTTTATAGCCTGCAAAAATCTTCAAGAAAGAAAACAAAATAAAGATATTTTCAGATCAACAAAAACCGAGTACGTTTCTTACCATCAAACATCCTGCATCTCTGACTTTCCATCTGACAGTCTGTCAACTTGTCAGATACACCCCCACCCCCAATCCCATCCTAATGAGAGTTTGATTGGTGTACTGGTTTGAAACTATTGCGTGCCCTAGAAGAGCCATGTTCTTTAATCCTCATTCAATATTGTTAGGTGGAATCTTCTTGATAAAGTTGCTTGCCTGAAGATGTGGCCCACTGAATTGTGGGTGGGACCTTTTGATTAGGTGGTTTCCATGGAAATGTGTTTCCACCTATTCAAGGTGGGGTTGCTTACTGGAGTCCTTTAGGAAGGAACCATGTGGGCAAAGCTTTAGAGCCCACACAACCAGAGATCTTTGGAGATGCACGGAGAAAATATACCTGCGGAAGCCATTTGAAGAAGACCAGAGAGACAGCTAGTAGACGTTGCCATGTACCTTCCCACATGAGCGATGTGACCAGAAGCCAAAGACCCCAGCAAATGCCAGTCACGAGCCTTCCCAGCGGACAGAGGTGTTCTGAATGGCATCAGCCTTTTTTGAGTGAAGTTAACCTCTTGTTGGTTCCCTAATTTGGACATTTTCATGGCCTTAGAACTGTAAACTTGCAACTTAATAAATTCCTGTTCTAGTTTGCTAGCTGCCGGAATGCAATATACTGGAAACAGAATGGCTTTTAAAAAGGGGAATTTAATAAGTTGCTAGTTTACAGTTCTAAGGCCGAGAAAATGTCCCAATTAAAACAAGTCTATAGAAATGTCCAATCACAGGCATCCAGGGAAAGATACCTTGGTTCAAGAAGGCCGATGAAGTTCAGAGTCTCTCTCTCAAGTGAGAAGGCACATGGTGAACACGGTCAGAGTTCCCCTCTCATCTGGAAGGGCACATGGCGAGCAAGGCATCATCTGCTAGCTTTCTCTCCTGGCTTTCTGTTTCATGAAGCTCCCTGGGAGGTGTTTTCCTTCTTCATCTCGAAAGCGCTGGCTGATGGACTCTATGCTTTGTGGTGCTACAGCATTCTCTGCACTCTCTGAATCTCCCATTCTCCAAAATGTTTCCTCTTTTATAGGACTCCAATAAACCAATCAAGACCCACTCAAATGGGTGGAGACATGTCGTCACCTAATCCAGTTTAGCAACCACTCTTGACTAAATCACATCATCCAGGGAAATGATCTGATTACAGTTTCAAATATACAGTATTGAATAGGGACTATTCTACCTTTATGAAATGGGATTTTGGTTAAAACATGGATTTTCTAGGGGGCATACTTCCTTTCAAACCAGCACAATTTTCTTTTTCAAAGCCATTCCATTTCTGGTATATTATGTTCCAGCACCGTTAGCAAACTAATGCAATTGAGGTTTTATCAGATCTATAGATCAATTTTGGGAGAGCTGATATCTCTACTATGTTAAATCTTCCAATCCATGAACTGGTATATCTCTATTTAGGATTTTAGACATATCTCAGTGAATTTTTATAGTTTCTGTGTAGAGCACTTTCACGTATTTTGTAAGATTTATATTTGCATTTTCTAATGTAAAGGAATTAAATTGATTTTTATATTTAGCCACCGTGCTAATATGTATTAATTCTAATAATTAGTGGTAGTGATTAAGAGAGTTTGGTATTTAAAAAAATAAGGATAAAATAAATAATAGGGGTAGATACTAGGGGTTCTCTAGTATCAATGAAATACTATTGTCAATGAGAGGTAGGGGATTGTGTGAAGTTCTTTTTTTTTTCTGTTTATTTCTTTTTCTGAAGTGATGCAAATGTTCCAAAAATGATCATGGTGAAGAATACACAACTATGTGATGATATTGTGAGCCATTGATTCTATAATATGGTTGGCCTGTATGTGTGGGGAAATTTCTCTGTAAAAATATTTTTTAAGAAGATAAAGCAAAAGCAAAACAAATGAGTGTGGCTGATGACACACTATATTAATATTTCTTCTAACCTCCAGTTTTCTGGAGCAGCTAGAAGGAAAAATCTGAGATGGTGGAATGGTAGCACATGACAAACTATGGGATCTGTTCTGTAACTACTTGTTGAAGTGTGCTTTGAAAATTATTGCTTTTTTTTTCTTTGCTTTGTATATGTGTTATATTTTACCATAAAAAGTTTTTATTTTTTTAAGAAAGACAGTATGGTATTGATGCCAAGATAGACAATGAAATAGTAGAACAAAATAGAGAATGCACAAATAAATTCATGTATAAGATGCTTGAGGTTTGACAAAGACTTCTTTGCAGATAAGTGAGAAATAGATGATATTCTGAATAAATGGTGCTGGGACATTGAGAATCCATATAGGAAAAAAAATGAAGTTGTATCCTTTCCTCACAGTCTACCTAAAAAGTCATTTCCATATAGATAATAGACCTCTATGTAAAAGGCAAACAATAAAGCCTTTAGACGAAAACATAGGAGGAAATCTACTTATGATACCCATGGATAGAAGTGGCCAAAGGGTATGTTGTCTGAGAAGCATAAGGATGAACAGTGGTATATACATGTGATGGAATACTGTGTGGCTACAGAAAGGAACGAAGTCATAAGGCATGCAACAAAATAAATCATGAGGACATTGTGTTAAGCAAGGACAAATATTGTATGGTCTCTTTTAGAAAATACTGAAAAGAAAATTGGGGCCTAGATTGTAAGCTCTTATTGCAGTCACATTTAGTCCTGAGTTTTAGTGTTATTTCTTAATTCTGAGATGCTGTGCTATATGTGCATAACCTGGTATTTTCCTGGAGCTTTCGGTACCTGTGTGACAACTAAGACTCAGAGCTGGAGTTCTGCAGCTCTGAAAGTCAGCGTTGCTGCATACAGCCACTGTTAAAGAAGCTGAAAAAGAGATAAGGCTTTAATTAGAGATAAGAACAAAGCTGATCTGGTTGGGACTAAGGAAATAAGAATACAGGGTAAAGGATGATATTGTCTATATTTTAGAATTCCAACTACTGTATGAGACCATAGGAAGAGAGTTTATTTTGTCCAAAACCTAAATTTTCTGTGGCACACAATCTAACTTAACCTGTCTGGCTGGTTCAGTTAACCAATCTAAACACATGGAGCCTAGAATTGGGAATGAGGACTTGTAATTCTGTATAACTTAATTTAATACCTGAATACATTCCAGGGTATGTTCAACAGATAATTAAAAAGTATTGGCAAAGTCCCTTGAGGGACTGGAGAAAAAAATATGGAACTATTATACTTTCCCACTTGGGAAATCCCTAATACTCTCTCAAACAGTAGGGACGTGCAACGTAATAGGCCAAGCCTTCAATCTTTTTTTAATTTAAATTGAGATATCTTCATGCACCATCCAGTCCATTCAAAGTATTACAATCACTGGCTCACAATATCATCACACAGTTGTGTGTTCATCGCCATGATCATTTTAAGAACATTTGTGTCCTCCAGAAAAAGAAATAAAAAGAATAAAGAAAACCCTATCCATCCCATATGACTTACCCCTCCCTCTCATTGACCACTAGTATTGCAATCTACTTAGTTTTTTTTTAACCTCTTATATCCCCTTATTTATTTATTTTTCCATTTTTTTTCTACAAACTACTTTCTGTCCATTCCCTAGATAAAAGGAGTGTTAGTCACAGCGTTTTCACAATCACATGGTCACACTGTAAAAGCAATATAGTTACACAGTCATCTTCAAGAATTAAGAATAGTGGAATATAGTTCAACAGTTTGAGGTATTTCCTTCTAGCTATGCTAATCCCCTGTTCTAGTTTGTTAGCTGCCGGAATGCAATATACCAGAAACGGAATGGCTTTTAAAAGGGAGAATTTAATGAGTTGCTAGTGTACAGTTCTAAGGCCAAGAATTAAAACAAGTCTATAGAATGTCCAATCAAAGGCATCCAGGGAAAGATACCTTGGTTCAAGAAGGCTGATGAAGTTCAGGGTTTCTCTCTCAACTGAGAAGGCGCTTGGCAAACACAGTCAGGGTTTCTCTCTCGGCTGGAAGGGCACATGGCGAATACGGCGTCATCTGCTAACTTTCTCTCCTGGCTTCTGGTTTCATGAAGCTCCCCGGGAGGCGTCTTTCTTCTTTATCTCCAAAGGTCGCTGACTGGTGGACTCTCTGCACCTCATAGCTACATCGTTCTGCTCTCTCTGAAGTCTCTCATTCTCCAAAATGTTTCCTCTTTTATAGGATTTCAGAAACTAATCAAGACCCACTCAAATGGGTGGAGACATGTCATCCCCTAATCCAGTTTAACAACCATTCTTAACTAAATCACATCAACCAGGGAGATGATCTCATTAGTTTCAAACATACAGCATTGAGTAGAGATTATTCTACCTTTATGAAATGGGGTTTATATTAAAACATGGCTTTTCTTAGGGGGCATACTTCCTTTCAAACCAGCACATCCCCTAAAAACTAAAAAAGAATGTCTATATAATGCGTAAGAATAACCTCTTACTCTATTTGAAATCTCTCAGCCTCTGAAACTTTGTCTCATTTACTTCTTCCCCCTCTTGGTCAAGAAGGATTTCTCAATCCCATAATAACAAGTCCCAGCTCGTTCCTGGGAATCATGTCCCACCTTGGCAGGAAGATTTACACACTTGGAAGTAATATCCCACATAGGGGTGAGGGCAGTGAGTTCACCTGCCCAAGTTGGCTTTGAGTGAGAAGCCACATCTGAGCAACAAAAGGATTTCTCTGGGGGTGACCTCCGGCACATCTCTGAGCAACAAAAGAGGTTCTCTGGGGGTGAGGCTTGCTCTTATGAAACAGAGTTTCTCTGTAACAGAGAAACTAAACCTACCTATAATTATGCCAAAGAGTTACTTCCAGAGAGCCTCTTTTCTTGCTCAGATGTGGCCTCTCCTTAAGCCCATTTCTGAAAGGAAAATCATTATCTCCCCCTTATGTAGGACATGACAAGCAGGGTGTACCTCTCCCTGGCAATGTGGGACATGACTCCCATGGATGAGCTTGGCCCTGGCACTGTGGGATTGACAATGCCTGCCTGACCAAAAGGGGAAAAGAAATGTAACAAAATAAGGTATCAGTAGCTAAGAGATTTCAAATAGAGTCCAGAGGCTATTCTTGACATTACTCTTATGCAAACTTCAGCCAGATACTGCTAATTGCCATAGTGTGCCAAGCTCTAATCAATAATATTCCTGTAAACCCTTATGCCAGTTTGAAACTATTATGTAACCCAGAAAAGCCATGTTTTAATCCTGATCCAATCTTGTGGGGGCAGCCATTTCTTTAATCCTAATTCAATATTGAATGGCAGAAACATTTGATTAGATCGCTTCCGTGGAGATGTGACACACTCAGTTGTCTATGTAGCCTTTTGATTTTTTTCCCCTGTTTTTCTTTTTCCTTTGTATTTATTTATTGTTAATTTATTTTTTTATTTAAGAAAACAAACAATACACTTAGAACCACCAAAAATGGATTTCTTAGTTAGCTTAACCCTAGGCATATTTAAATAAAGTACCCATATAATCATTGTAAAGCCTGTGTTTCTGCAGTAAGTTTCATAAACCAATTTAAAATTAAGGCAACAAGGAAAAAATCTACATATTCAGATAGCAAAATTCTTAAATTCTAAGTGTTAAACACTAACTTAGATACCATTTGATCAGCTGTCAAAACTGAATGTTCTACTTGTAAAATATCAAGTAGAAAGTTCATACAAATATCTGCGTTGCTATAGTAATGACCTGTGTTACTAAATATAGATGGAGAGATGTAACTCCACCCATTCAAGGCGGGTCTTGATTAGCTTAGTAAAGTAAAATTAAAAGAGGAAACATTTTGGAGAAACCTTAGATGCAGAGTGTGCTGGTTTGAAAGGATGTATGCCCCCTAGAAAAACCATGTTTTAATCAAAATCCCATTTCATAAAAGTAGAATAATCCCTGTTCAAAACTGTATGTTTGAGACTGATCAGATCGTCTCCCTGGATGATGTGATTTAGTCAATAGTGGTTGTTAAACTGGATTAGGTGATGACATGTCTCCACCCATTTGGGTGGTCTTGATTGGTTTACTGGAGTCCTATAAAAGAGGAAACATTTTTGGAGAATGGAGATTCAGAGAGAGCAGAGCAGAATGACATAGCCACGAGAAGCAGAGTCCACCAGCCAGCGACCTTTGGAGATGAAGAAGGAAAATGCCTCCCGGGGAGCTTCATGAAATCGGAAGCCAGGAGAGAAAGCTAGCAGATGACGCCGTGTTCACCATGCACCCTTCCAGCCAAGAGAGAAACTGTGACTGTGTTCGCCATGTGCTTTTCCAGATGAGAGAGAAGCCCTGAATATCATTGGCCTTCTCGAACCAAGGTATCTTTCCCTGGATGCCTTTGATTGGACATTTCTATGTTTTAATTGGACATTTTCTTGGCCCTAGAACTGTAAACTAGCAACTTATTAAATTCCCCTTTTTAAAAGCCATTCTGATTCTGGCATACTGCATTCCAGCAGCTAGCAAACTAGAACACAGAGACACAGACATTTGGAAATGCAGATTCAGATGCTTGGAGAACAGTTGGTTCAGTGCTGACAGAGACATGGATGTTTGGAGATGCTTGGAGTGCCAACAAAGAGAGTAGATGCCTGTACCTGGGCAGAGTCCAGCAGATGTTGCCATGTGCCTTCCCATGAGTGCTAACCAAACCAGAACCCAGAGTTGTGTCCTGGAGGAGCTAAGTGAAGGCCTGCAGATGCTGAGAGAGGAGAGAACTTGCATCAGAAGCTGGAAGCAAAGGAACTGGGAACAAGGACCAGCAGACACCAGCCAGATCCCTTTCCAGATCAGCCTTCCTTGAGCCAAGTTATTTTTCTCTGGATGCCTTAGTTTGGGTATATTTATGGCCTTAGAACTGTAACCTTGTAACTTAATAAATTCCCTTTATAAAAACCATTCCATTTCTGGCATATTGCATCCTGGCAGCTTTAGCAAACTAATACAACCATAAAGAACACCCAGGGCTCTATCTGAAACCCTATAAAAGTTTCACTCACTAAGTTTATTTTTCAGAAACCTATAATCTCCAGATGGTTCCTAGGCCAAATAAGCTCTGAAACCCAGTTACCCAGTCTCTCCAAAATCATCAACCAGTTGTATCCCCCTACCCCATAATGACACTACTTTTCAACATGAAGAAGTTGGAATGGTCCTTGCCCAAATATCCCTAGATATTGGGAGAAAGATCAAAGGAGAAGGACTTGTAACACAGAAGATAGGAGTTAACAAATGAATATGACAATTGAATCATTACATTGATACTTCTTTTTAGTCTCCGGTGTCTAAAAGCAGCTAGAAGGGAATACTGAACTAGTAGAACTGCAGTGCAAACCATACTTTGAAATTTGTTTTAAAACAACTTGTTAAAATGTACTTTGAAATTTATCATTTTTTGTTTATATATATATATATAAAATACTTCACAATAAAAAATATTTAAAAATAGATCTTCAGACTTTTGGGTCAGAAAAGAAATTTAAACAAGACATAAAAAGACAATAATTTGACTTTAAGGCATATTATGAAGCTACAATGGTCAAAACAGCATGGTACTGGCATAAAGATAGATATATTGACCAATGGAATCGAATAGAGTGCTCAGATATAGACCCTCTCATCTATGGACATTTGATCTTTGATAAGGCAGTCAAGCCAACTCACCTGGGACAGAACAGTCTCTTCAATAAATGGTGCCTAGAGAACTGGATATCCATATGCAAAAGAATGAAAGAGGATCTGTATCTCACACCCTATACAAAAGTTAACTCAAAATGGATCAAAGATCTAAACATCAGGTCTAAGACCATAAAACAGTTAGAGGAAAATGTAGGGAAATATCTTATAAATCTTATAATTGGAGGCGGTTTTATAGACCTTACACCTAAAGCAAGCGCACTGAAGAAATAAATAAAATTAAAAATTAAACACTTTTGTGCATCAAAGAACTTCATCAAGAAAGTAAAAAGACAGCCTATACAATGGGAGACAATATTTGGAAACGACATATCAGATAAAGGTCTAGTATCCAGAATTTATAAAGAGATTGTTCAACTCAACAACAAAAAGACAGCCAACCCAATTACAAAATGGGAAAAAGACTTGAACAGACACTTCTCAGAAGAGGAAATACAAATGGCCAAAAGGTACATGAAGAGATGCTCAACATCCCTGGCCATTAGAGAAATGCAAATCAAAACCACAATGAGATATCATCTCACACCCACCAGAATGGCCATTATCAACAAAACAGAAAATGACAAGTGCTGGAGAGGAT
>PVIY010057415.1:0-12898 GCA_004026745.1 Myrmecophaga tridactyla
GCCTCCAAAAGCACAACTGACATGGCTTTAACATAGCCTCTATATTAATCATGCTATTTTAGAATTTACAGAGATTATTTACATTTATAATCTCAAGGAATCTTTATACCAGTAATGAAAGATGAGCAGAATAGGGGCTATTGATGACAGTAGGACTTGTATGCAGATGGTAAGTGGCATCCAAGGTCATCATTAAAAAATTGTCAATGTATCCAGACCGCACTCTTCAAACCTCTCTGAGCAAGCTATCCTACACTTCCAAGTTGTAAGTAGGCAGAAAATGGTAACTTACCCTGCCAAAAATTTTGCTAGAAAGGGTGAATCGATGTCAGGGAGATTAGACGCGCTTGTAAATAGTGGTTTATCAGGGAGCTGTAGGAGAAGGTACATTTACGACATTTTCCTTTCCATATGGCAGTGGTCAGACTCCCATAGAAGACATTCTTAGAACTGCTTGGAACTTGTCTTATATAAATATCTACCTTGAGAAGAATTCTACTTTCGTCCAAGATGAAGTAACAAGATGGGATTTATTTTCCTGTTTGAAAAAAACAAAAAATGAACAAAATATATGAAGCAAGGGATTTCAAAACATGGCATCACACAAAGAAGAATAGTGTCCCCTGAGAAGCATAAAACAGATGAAATGAGCCCTATGATTTTTGCAGCTTATAGTGGAGAGAGGCAACAGAAGCAAAACATTGCAGATTCTTTGAGTTCAGGAAATGGGGATGAGCATTTGAGTTCAGAAGGTATAGGAGAAGGAGGAGGAAGCTGCAAACAGAGAGAAATCCAGATACCTTATGGGATAGCCCACAAGAATGCAACTGAGTACCGATCAGCAAACAGCTTGAGAAAATTATCCAAACCTGGGAAAGAATCATCCAAATGATGAATGGGAAGAGTACCTGGCACTCACAGAGGGTGACGAATGGTGTTAGTTTCCCACAAACCATTGGGCATTGGGCAAAGTACACAGTAGGGACTTTGGCTCAGTAGTAGGGAAAAACTAGCCATAAGACTAGCCCTTATCCAGTCCCACTTAAAAATTCATCACAATGATACCTAAATGGATAAAAACATTTACACATTATTAAACTGTTCTAGAGCAAAGGTCAAGAATACATATATATAACATATATATATGAATATGCTTTTAAAAAGCACCCAAGAAGTAATGAATATGTTTTTAAAAAGCACCCAAAAGGTAAAATTACAATTTCTGGCATCCAATTACAAATTGCAAATAAGCAGGAAAATACATTGCTTAATGAAGAACCAAATCCATCAGAACTAATACAGATATTAGAATTAGGAGACAAGAAGCCCATCAAACCAGTTTCAGAATTTTATTCTATATGTTTAAAAAGTTAGGAGACATAAAAGTTTACAAATGACCAGAATTGTACTCCTAGTGATGAAAGCTACAATATCTGTGAATGAAACTGTTTGGATGAGATTGAGTGCTGAGTAACAAAACTTGAAAAATGAAACAGAGAAAAGAGAATAGCAAAAACAAATGATAAGGGCATCAGGTGGTTGTAGAACATTAGACAACCTAACATACATGTAATTAGAGTGGAAGCAACCCGGTGTCCATCAACTGATGAATGGATAAATAAAATGTGGTAATACATACCATGGAATATTATTTAATTGCAAAAAGGAATGAAGTTGTGATATATTTCACTGGATGAAAGTTGAAGACATCATGTTAAGTGAAATAAGCCATACCCAAAAAGACAAATATTGTATGATCTCTTCTGATATGAAATAATTAGAATAAGCAAACTCAAAGAGTCAAGAAAAAAAATCTTAGCTAAATAGTGATAGATCTGAAAGGATCTACCTGAAAGGAGATCTATCTGAAAGGAGAAATAGGGAAATCTGCAGTAATCATGGAGAATTCAACACTTAGCTCCTGGTAATAAATAGACAAGAAAAGAGAGAAAATTAGTAGGGATAAAGATGACCTGAACATTATTCTCAACCAATATGACATATTTGGCACTTAATAGAACACCCACCAAAAAATAACAGAATACACTTTCTTCTCAATTATACATGCAAAATTCAGTAAGACAGACCAACATATGGAGCATAAAACAAATGTTAAGAAATTTAAAAGGATAAAAACAACAAATTATGTTTTCCAATTATGGTAGAATATTTTTTTAATTAAAAAAATTTTAAACTGGAAATTGATAAAAATACAAATATCTGGAAATATCCTAAATAATTGAAGAAACTGAAATTGAAGAAAACATTTCTAAATAATGGACAAGAGACAATGTCTTATGGGAAATTAAATATGTTTTAATTTATGTAAAAATGAAAATGTAATATATCCAAATATGTGGGATAGAGCTAAGAAGGGTTTAGAGGATAATTTACAACATTAAATACTTAACATTTATTCCCACTATAGTGATATGTTCGCAAACAACAAAAAAAAGACCTTAAATCAGCATCCTAAACTTTTACCACAAGTTAAGTAGGGAAAGCAGAGCAAAGAAAATAGGAAACAAGTAAAAGGAAGGGACTAATAAAGATTAGAGCATAAATCAAATTCTTTGAAAATAAACAATGGGAAAAACAAATGAAATCATAAACCTGTTCTTTGAAAGAGTAAAAAAAAAAATGGGTAAAGTCTAGCCATGATGACTAGTTTTGTAGTTAAAATTTTCCCAAAAGAAAAACTGATTTCACTGATGAGACATCTGAGACTCAGAGTTTATGCTCTGAAACTATAAAGTCAGCAATATTCCATATAACAACTGTCAAAAAAAAAAGTTGAAAAAGTGGTCATTTGTCAGCTAGAGATATGAATGAAGCTGATCTGGATAGGACTAAGCTAAATCAGAATATAGGGTAAAATGTTATATTTATCTTTTTAAAACTTCTACTTCTATGTGAAACCAAAGAAAGAGATGTTTATTGGCTGCTGCAAAAATTATATTTTGGGTAATGCATTATTTATTTTAGCTTATATGGTCAGATTTTTGAACACCATAATTACATGGACACTTGAATAGGGCATGAGATCTTGTTGGTTTGTGAGGTTAGTGGGATGCCACGATATATCCCAGAATAATCTGGGCAAAGAATAAAAAATATTTGCAAAGTCCCCTTGAGGGACTGGGGAGGAAGGTGGAAATATTAAATTTCCCAATCTGGGTAATTTCTGATATTCTCACAAGCAGTAAGGGCAATCAATTCAATAGGCTGAGCCCTTGATCTTGGAGTTCATCCCTATCGAACTTTATCCTGCAAGGAGAAGCTAAACCTACTTACAATTATACCTAAGAGTTACCCCCAGAGAACCTCTTTTGTTGCTCAGATGTGGCCTCGCTCTTTAAACCAACTCAGCAGATTAACTCATTGCCCTCCCCACTATGTGGGACATGACTCCCAGGGATGTAAATCTCCCTGGTAACATGGGACAGGACTCCCAAGGATGAGTTGGAACCTGGAATCATGGGACTAAGAAAGCCTTATTGATCAAAAGGGGGAAGAGAGAAATAAGGCGAAATGAAGTTTCAGTGACTGAGAGATTTCAAACAGAGTCAAGAGATTATCCTGGAGATTATTCTTATGCATGACAGTTATCCCTTTTTAATTTCTGGTGTATTAGATTGGCTAGAGGGAAGTACCTGAAACTGTTCAACTGTATTCAAGTAACCTTGACTCTTGCAGATGATTGTATAACTATATAGCTTTTACATATACATAACTGTGTGACTGTGAAAACCTTGTGGCTAACCCTCCCTTTATGCAGGGTATGGACAGATAGGTAAGAAAATAAGGACAATCAATCAATCAATCAATAAATAAATAAAAGGGGTGGATAAAGGGTAAAAAATAATTGGGTAGATTGAAATACTAGTGGTCAATGAGAGGGAGGTAAAAGGTATATATGGGATGTATGGTGTTACTTTTTTCTCGTTATTTATTTTTCTGGAGTGATCTAAGTGTTCTAAAACTGATCACAGTGATGAATACACAACTATGTATCGATAGTGTCAGCAATTGATTGCATACTTGGGATGAACTGTATTGCATGAAGATATCTCAATAAAAATATTTTTTAAAAATCAGGAAACATTGTAGCTATTAAGAACAATATAGGGATTAAATTTAGATAATGCATTTATCTAAATGGATAATTAGATAAACACTTAACTTACTAGTGTCCAGTTCTTGATGCTAAATGTGGTAATTCTACTTTCCCTTTTAATAAAGGGTCTCCCAAATCCCTCCCTCAAAGGAGGTAAAGTTCTAGCATTCTCTTTTTTGTGCAGGGTAAATTATACTTCTATTAATTTTAAAGTTGAAAGGCACCTTTGAGATAATCTAGTTTCAAAGCTATTTCCATGACGATAGAATGCTGAGATTAAGAAATCAACAAAGAAAATGGCATAATTCAGGACTACCTGGAAATTTCTGTGCCGCTCAAATCACTTTGTGACATCCACTGCGTAAGGATGAATAGAAGCTCCTTTGGCCTCTGACAGTTCAACATCATATTTGATTCTACAGGGATGCCTGCTGATCACTAATTCCAGGCTCACTCCATTATTATTGCTTGCCATGAAAAGCCAAGTCTGTCCCCCCTGCTGCTCTCTTCCAGTCTGACTGCTCAGAGTAATGAGGTCTAACTGAATGCCCCAAGTTTTCCTCAGTCATCATAACTTTTTATTTATGCCTTTGCCGAAGCTCCCTTCTGTCAATAGAAATCAAGTTGAGAACCATCCTTTTTAAACAGCCCAGCCAAGCTCTACATTTTCAACAACATTATTTCACCAGACATTGAACAAATCTTTGATTGGGCTGAATAAATTGTCAGAATAGAGTTATAACATGCACTAACTGATGATACCAGCTGTGACACTGAGTGGTATTCAGTGAATTTGCTTTCTAGAAGGAGTCGGGATGGGTCTGTGGAAGGGCAGGCATTGGGCTCCTTTTGCTTTGAGACAGGATCTGCAGAGCCACACTGGGCCCTGCACCAATTAGAGTTACACAGGAATCTCCAGTTCTGCACAGTCCAAAGGGAGTAATCACCTTCTCCTTCAAACCTGCTCCTCCTGGACTTATCACTAATACCTAAAGTCCTATAAGCGTGGAAAGGAGAGATGCTAAAATCTGACTGGGTGAATATAAGAAGAAACTGTGAAAGCAAAAGTTAAAATAAAGTGCTGGCCTTGGGATTTTACTTTTCTGGTCTTCTTTAGCCACCACATAATCCTTTGAGACAGTAATATTATGCGTATTTCACAGATAAGGAAACTGAGACTTAAAGAAATGTGGCAACTTGCCAAAAAGCACACAACTAATAGGAATGGCATTAGTTGACTCTACATCACATGAATGACTATATAAATATTCATTTATTGTCACAGCTATATGCATCAATGTATTTATTAGGGAAAATAAATACTGTGCAAAGCAAATATTAGCATAGTTAGTCTTATATTTAAATTACATCATTGTGATCACTTTCTAGATACTACCATTGTAATTTTCTTAATACATTACCAAGTTGACTAATTTTAGCCAACTTAATATCCCTCCACCTATGTTTAAGGGTCAGTATGTTCCTCCACTCTCCCTAGCTTTAGATTTTCAGTTGCTTTAAAAGGTCAAAACAATTTCAAATAAAGCTGAGTATAGGGATCACAATGTATAATTCACAATGAAATTTCCTATTACCTGACATAACCAACTTTTTATAACACTTTACAGGTTATCAAGCCTATCCTTCTAGATAACTTCACTTGTCCTCACAAAAAAAAATGCTATAAAAGAACATATTTGTCCCTATTTTCCAGCTAAAGCAGAAACATGGAAAAGGGAAAGGGCTTTGTAATATAGATATTAACCATCACTTTTATCATGTTGGGGACAGAGGCTCAGAGAGCTTAAAGCAAACTTCGGTACTCAGCTAATGGGTATCAAATAGACAGGCAGGCTGTCTCTACCCATGTCCTTTCTGCCAAAATGTTTTGCCGACCTCAAAGTATTCAATGGACTTATCCAGCACTATTATTCCATAAACTCTTCTACGAACCTCACAAGACATGGGCTACATTCAGTTGGGAATCCTCTCATCCTTGGAATTGTTCTTTCCTCTTAAATTTAACTAATAGTTATGGCTAATTCATTTTAATTAGGATCAGCACTTGTGACAAGTAGGTGTAAACTACAAATATGGCCATAGATCATCTCTCATCCTCCATTGTCTTTGGAAATATCCTTGCACACTGACTTTGAACTGCTCTGGTGACCCTCTTTGACCAGAGGGACATTGGTAAAAATGAAGAAAGAGAAGCTTAAAAAGTACCTACTCATGAGGACTTCCTTCTCTTGAAACCCCGGCCCCTGTCATCATGTGATGAAATCTGGCTACTCTGCTGAATGGTGAGACACGTTTGTCTGAAGAAGCTCTGTCAGCTTGGCTGAGTACCTGAATGCCAGATTGGGATGAGGTTGTTCTTGATCATCTAGTCACAAGTAGAATCTCAGTTGACTTGAAATAGATGAACAAGCTCAAAAGAGTTCCACCAAGCCAACCCAGAACAGAACCGCCCAGATGTCCCATACACTGATAAAGTACTTAAGTGGGGTTTGCTTGGTACATATCAAAAGTTAACAAATACAAAAGTTTGTGATTACATCCCAGCAGATGTTTGCTACTAAAGAGTGGCTATGCTATAAAGCCTTCTCAAAGTTCAGGCATAGGCTGAATATGCCTACTGGTATTCTCTGTCTAATAGATTTTTCTTAGCAGCATTACTGATGTAAAACAAAAATTTGCTGATTCCAGCTCTGGTCTTTTTTTTCAATGTCCCTGAAATCCAAATACTCTATGATTCCCATCTTCCCCAAGTGTTCATCTTGTTCGTTTTGCAGATGTTTTGGTGTGTTTCTTTGTATGTTTCCCTAACGTCTTTGGTTACAAAGTAGGATATAAATAATATATATTCACACAGCTATATGGACAAATTGTTTCTGTCTGTTTATGCATCATGTGAAAGTACATGAAAATGTTTTACCATACATATGAGGTTTGTTTGGGATGCTGTGTCAATATTTAGGTTTTTTGGTTTATCTCTTCACTTGCAGGGGCACGGAGGGCTGCCTCAAATGAACAAGAAGTCATCTTTAGGAAGAGTTGTTGCTAAGCTGTTTCTTACTTGGGCTACTCTATAGAACTTATTCAAGGATGAATATTAGCAGTTGTTTAGATTTTTAATTATAATTAATGATTTTCCTCAGGCACACAGGGCAGTTTAGTTAATATGTGCTGCATATTAGCTAATACATTCAACTTCAGACCAAGGATTTCATTCTCAAAACTACTAATCCAGCATGTCGTTGACATCATAGTCACTGTGGTTAAAGGCATGAGGCTTTTAAGTCTGCCTAGGATCAATCTAGTACCGCCACCTCCCTGGAAACTCACATAATATCTGTGATTGTTAAATACGACAGTGGTTACAAGGGTCTTAGTATATACCAAGTTCAGAGTAAATTCTCAATGACGCATTAGTTGGAATTGTTAATTTGTTTCAGTTGAAGACATTGGGAAAATGTAAATCAGTGGAGATGATAATCTGAACCACTCTCTCACTAACAGCCTCAACTCCCTTCCATCCCATCTAGCACCCAAAATCCCAATTATGGCTCATTTTTATTGTCTGTACTCTCTGCCCTGATATTCAGCCCTCTATGTAGCTTGATCAGTACAGCATAGAATTAACAATATTGGCTCTGAAACAGACTGGTTGGGTTTAAATACTGATTCAAGCCCTTAGTCATTACACAATTTTGAGTGAATTTATTAAAATCTCTGTAACAGTTTCTTTGTCCATCAAAAGAAGATAATAATAGCATGTACTTCATGCTCTTATTGTGACAATAAGGAGATAAATGTTAAATGGTAAAATCAGTTCTAGTCGCATAATAAGCATTGATAAGTTATTATGAATGTGATTATGCCCAGATTGCTGAGTGCTGGTGATAAAATCAACTAAAATATATATTGGGGCTTCTGCAAAGCCATACTTTCCAACTCCAGCTAGATTTTGTGATTCTTCTAATTTTACTTAACTCTTTACTTTTCCAAAAAGTATCCAAATAATATGAAGGTATTCTAGTTTGCTAGCTGCTGAAATGCAATACACCAGGGATGGAATGGCTTCTTAAAAGGAGAATTTAATAAGTTGCTAGTTTACAGTTCTAAGGCTGAGAAAATGTCCCAATTAAAACAAGTCTATAGAAATGTCCAATCAAAGGCATCCAGGGAAAGATACCTTGGTTCAAGAAGGCCAATGAAGTTCAGGGTTTCTCTCTCAAATGAGAAGGCACATGGTGAACACAGTCACAGTTTCTCTCTCATCTGGAAGGGCACATGGTGAACACAATGTCATCTGCTGGCTTTCTCTCCTGGTTTCCTGTTTCATGAAGCTCCCCGGGAGGCATTTTCCTTCTTCATCTCCAAAGCGATGGCTAGTGGACTCTCTGCTTCGTGGTGCTGCAGCATTCTCTGCTCTCTCTGAATCTCCTCATTCTCCAAAATGTTTCCTCTTTTATAGGACTCCAGAAACTTATCAAGACCCACCCAAATGGGTGGAGACATGTCATCACTCAATCCAGTTTAACAACCACTCTTGATTAAATCACACCCCCAAGGAATGATCTAATCACAATTTCAAACATATAGTATTGAATAGGGATTATTCTGCCTTTATGAAATGGAATTTAGGTTAAAGCATGGCTTTTCTAGGGGACATACATCATTTCAAACCAGCACAAAAGGTTATAGATTTATTCAGTTATAAATGGGTTTTGTATACAAATTCTATCATTTGCTGGATATATAAACTTGAAAAATGTAACCTCTGTATCTCAGTTCATTCATCTGTAAAGTTGAGTAATAAAACATAACTCTTGGGGGGCCACAGTGGTTTAGCAGGCAGAGTTCTTGCCTGCCATGCCAGAGACCTGAGTTCAATTTCTGGTACCTGCCCATGCAAAATAAATAAAGAAAGAAAATAACTCCTAAGGATGTCCTTAAGGATAAAGTGGGGGGAAAATGCAAAATAGGCACAGATGCTCTCAACAAATATGTATTGTTTTCAGTTATATCTTTTTGATAGTCAACAATTTAAATGATTCATTTTTAGGAAAGTGGTAGAAGACTTAAAAGCTTTATTTTAATAATGAGATCCTTCACAAGTATGTGGAATATGGCTTCCTATTAGTGAGAAACAAATTGGTAGCATTAGTAACGATTGTCATAGTAACCATAACTTAGCAACAGGAAAAAGAGATGAGAATCCTATTGTGCTATCATGATGCTAATACATTTATATTTTCACCTCATAATATTTCAAGATTTGTACTTATTGGCCAGATTAAAGTGATGGTTGGAATTAAGATAATAATACTTGTTAGCCATATCAGTGTGTTTTATTTATTTTAACAGTCTACCTGCCCTGTTTTATGCTAGTAACAGTTAAGCTATGGTAATTCTATAGTACTGGTGCTCAGCAGCCCCTTTCCAGCAACAATGGATATTCTATATTACATAAAGGTCACCAATCTCTGGGAACAAGTAGGTTTCTCTACAATGCAAATATCACTGCAGGCCACATCTAGCCAAAGGTACCTGAAAGGTCTATAAGATCAAGGGGAGAAAAACAGTATTACTACTTAAAGATCATAAAGAGGCATAAAAATACACACATGTTTACGGTTGTGAAATTTACCCATTTTTCACCATTGTAACCCCTAGTTAAATGGGCTCCAGTTTAGAGGCTCTTATTTTGGATAATCGTTCCTTTTTTTTTTTAATAATATTAAGAATCTATTGTTTTTTGGATACTTAGCTGGGCTTTTGTTAATAAATGATTGAAAAAATCTACTCAAATTTTAGTTTTGTCATTGTTGGGAAAATTACATATCCAAGTAACAAAGAAACATATCAATTTCTTCAATTATAAAAAGACGTACCACAGGAAGATTCATATAAGCACACATATATAATTGCTAATATTTATTGTATGTGCAACATATGTAAAGCACTCTTCTAAAACACCTCACATGTATTAACTCATTTAATCCTTCAGGATAACATTATGGGATGGGTTTTAATTTTCTCTATTTTATAAAGTAATTATTTATCACAACATCCCCTGTTTCATAGGTGAGAAAATCAAAAGACAGAGAAGTTAGGTAACTTACCTAGAATCACATATCTAGTAAAACTGTAGAAACAGGATTGCGTTACCAAGAAGTAGGATGATTTTTATTACTTAATCATTATATAGATATTCCTTTTTGCTTTCTGGTATATTGGAGTAGACAGAGAGAAATACTTGAAGTCTCTAAATTGTAATCCAGCTGCCTTGATCTCTGATAATGATTGTACAGCCCTTATCTTCAGCCCTGTGATTGTAGATACCTTGTGACTAACCTTCATTTGTCTCCAGTTATCCAGTTTTTCAACTTTAGAGTCTTGTGATCACTAAAGACAGTCCTTAATGTTTATTCATGAAGGGTCTTGGATCAGCCCAGAACTAACCCACCCCAAATCCAATGTTATCTTGATAGCTGAGACTGAATGTAACCAAAATGGGCCTGCCTGACATGCGTAGTAGTTTAGACTTCAACTGACAAGTCACCTATACCTCATTCCACCATTTTCTTCATAGGTTCTGTGACTAAACATGTAATCAATCTGCACAAGCTCAATAATTATATCACCTCTAGGTACACCATCTGGGGTCACTGTGCTCATTATCCTAAAGCTTGCCCATATTTTTCCTCTAATAAAACCTATCAGAATTACTGATGGTTTGGGGAGACAGATTTGGGGCTGATATAGCCATCTGCTCTCCGGCTATGGGCCTAGTAATAAACTTTTTCTCTCTCTGAAACCTTGGTGTCTCAGGAATTGGTCATTGAGTACTTCAGGCAAAAGAATACACCACCTTTTCCCAGTAACAATATGAGCCCAGGTTTCCTGAACACAGAGCTCACGTGCTTCTTGATAGTTAAAACAATTTACTGTTTTTTTTTTTACTTATATTAAATACATTGTAATATATTTAATACATTTAAATACATTGGTAAATCAGTAGTTGCATTCTGTTACCACAACTGTTACGTTGGGAGAGGGAGAAAGGGGAAAAAAAGGCAAGTGCTTTCTTAGAAGGAAAAAAGTATCTACCCTCCCCATCCCCACCTAAAAAACTGAACAGAAGATAAAAATGAAGAGCTAGAAAATAAAAAGCTAAGCTCCCAAAGCCCAACAGAGCTCAATAGAAAGCTGAAGAGCTGGCAGGAAGTAGGGCAACAGCAACAGAGAGGCCCAGAAGCTAAGGGCAATCTTGTTCTTAAGGGGGAAAGAAAGAAGCCTGGGGAAATGGTTTCCCAGCCCCAAGGCAATGAAATGTAGAAGATATTCAGTGGGCACTCCCCTTCCATTGTTTACTGCCCATTAATCCACTATTGATCATTTCCACCACACAAGAGCATTTAATTTTTAAGCTGGGCAAAGGCCCAGAGAATATCTGGTCCTACCACTTCATCTGCAACATGACGCATCTCAGACACCAATAAAAATAATTTGCTCAAATTTACAATATAGTGGCATAACTGTAACCTAAACTCTGGTCTCCAGATCTACAGGCTATACAGTTTCCAATATATAATACCCCATTGCTACTGTTAATCATACAGGTTTATTTCTATCTTAAGTACAAATCAGCAAAAGTCATGAGCCCAAAAGACAGGAAAAAAATCAGCTTTCTTATTTTCAGCATATATTTATTTTCACAGATCTGTCAAATATTAATCCTGACTGAGAAGTAAATTGGTTTTGAGTTGTGCCAATTTCAACCTGAATCAAAATTTAATGATATTTTTTCAACTCAAGAAAATGAATTTTGCACCAGGGAATGACCACTGGATCCTTAACTACCACACAGACTCTGAGTGCCTCTACATGGCAACCTCCTGAGTATGCCCTAAATTTAATTTCTCTATCAGTCGGGAGCAAATTGTTTACAAGTGCCATCCGATAGCTCTTATTACACCACCGTTTTGGCGTGTGTGTGTGTGTGTGAGTGTGTGTGTCTCTCTCTTTCTCTTTTTTCCATTTTAATTTTATTAGGTGCTTTGTTTCTTCTCTCATTCTAACCTTTGCAACACCACCTTCTGTGTACCCGGCTCACAACTGGAAATTTCTATGTTTTCTTCGCCCTCCTTCCAGGATACCAATAAAACCTCCATCTGTGTCAAAAAAAATTAATATTGGTGTGCAGATTGAGTATAAAAAATGTTCCGAGGCAAACTTCAAATAAGTCTTGATGATTCCATTGAATCTTTTTAATAGCCCCTGTCAAATCAAACCACATGTTCTCAGAGAAAATGACTTGCAGTTTGTCTTCCAAATAAGTATTTGATTTTTTTCCTCAAACAGCCTAAAGCTAAAACAATAGACAATTAGTTTGCTTATGACCAAATTAATTAAAGTTCACTGGCTCAGCTTCTTTGTATAACATTTAATATATGTACATGTTTTAACACTGAACAAGAAATCTAAACCTGGAGCTTTGTTCTGCAAATTGTTGCACCACAAAAGAATTCTGTGTTTTCTGGCTAAAGAGTGATTTTAAAAGTTGCAAATCTAGAAAACAGTAACAATGTGGAGTTGGAACTCAGTTGTTCTATGATTATAATCAGAACTGCTGTAATACTTTAATCTGCAGGTATTTGGGGGTTAAGAATGCTCATGGTATGAAATCAGAATGATTTGATCAGTGACTGGAAAAATATTTGCAAGCCCCCTTCAGGGAATGGTGAGAACGGGGAGAAATTCAACTTCCCC
>PVIY010057416.1:0-12932 GCA_004026745.1 Myrmecophaga tridactyla
TAACTAGGTACTCTTGATATAGAAGCAGTGAAACTGGTAAATTGTAGGGCAGTAGATCTAGAACATAATATTCCTCACATAGTAATTCTGCTATATCCTATGTGAGGCAAGAGTAAATTTTAAGAAGATATTTGGACACCAATCACATAAATCTACAATATTGTTTATGGCCACGAAAGACCAAGGATAAAAATGTGAACAAATACCCCCCTGTGTTTTAAAGGAAGATCTTTTTATAGATGCTTTATTAATAACGAGTATATTTATTTATAAAGCTCTGTTTTTAATAACTCTTATTTCATTAGAGTTTAAATTAATTAACTCATTCATGTAACAGATTTATTAAGATGCTTTAAAATTATTTGTTAAGCGGCTGGTCATGATGTCTCAATAGGCAGAGTTCTCACCTGCCATGCCAGAGATCTGGGTTCGATTCCTGGTGCCTACACATGCAAAAAAAAAATTTGTTAAGTGAGCTTGGTTATAGAAAATAGATCTTAATATTTATACTCAAGATGGAGATTACTGTTTAGTTGCTATATCATTTTTAATGTTAATTTTTTTTACATTTTTTTTGTGAAATATAGCATATATACCAGAATATAATAAATTTCAAAGCCTATGCCTAACTCTGAAATCTGTTCTACAACTAATTCCTGTCATGTACTTTGTAATGTCATTTTTTTAATCTCAGTGCTTTCTAATAACTTTATGACATAAATAAATAATTCTTAGCAAATGTTCTTAGTGACTGTATTAGTTGGGGTTCTCTAGAGAAACAGAATCAACAGGAAATATTTGTAAACATAAAATTTTTAAAAGTGTCTCACATAACCTTGGGAACATAGAGTCCAAAATCTGCAGGGCAGGCTGTGAAGCTGACGACTCCGATGGAGGGTCTGGATGAACTCCACGGGAGAAGCTCGCCACCTGAAGCAGGAAGAGAGCCTGTCTCTTCTGAATCCTTCCAGTGATTAGATTAAGCATCCCCTCATTAAAGAAGACACTCCCCTTGGCTGATCACAAATGGAATCAGCAGTGGATGTAGCCGACAGGATCATGATTTAACTCTATGAAATGTCCTCAAAGCAACAGACAGGCCAGCACTTGCCCAACCAGACAAACAGGCACCACCACCCGGCCAAGTTGACACATGAACCTGACCATGACAGTGATGTCTTAAATTGTGTTCAGGGATATAAAGCTTTCAGAAAACCTGCATGTGTTTTTTAAATTTTAAATTGTTTTTAAATATGACCACATACAAACACGAACATTATATACCCAGGATGGAATGATTATATGGTAAGAATCAATAACTCACAATATCATCATATAGTTGTATATTCATTACCATGATGTCTTAGAACATTTGCATCAATTCAGAAAATGAAAGAAAAAAGAACAAAAAACTCATATATACCATACCCCTTTCCCCTCCCTATCATTGATTGCTAGTATTTCCATCTACCCAATATATTTTAGCCTTTGTTTCTCCTATTTTTTTCTATACCCCTTACCCCTCCCTTTCATTGGTCATTAGCATTTCAATCTACTAAATTTATTTTAACATTTGTTCCCCCTATTATTTATTTATTTTGAATCCCTATAGAAAATCTATATTTTATCCCACTTCTATGACAAAATTATGTGATTCACAATTAAGCGGTTGCTCTTCTACTTGGCAGCTGAACTGAAGATTCAGATATATGGAAATCTTGTAAAAATTTGTGAGAAGGAATTCAATTCTGAATATACTTTCAGCCAGAAAACACTGGTACTTACATTCAATTTCACAAGAATTTCCTTCTGTCTTGGGGCCCATTGAAGTTTCTTCTATGCATTTTTCATTAATGTTTGAAAATAAACAGCTCCATGTTAACTGATACATATATAGTAAAATCTACATATAAATAAGGATGCACCTTATTAAACCCTAACAAAAACCCAGGACCTTCAAAGAAGAACACCTGTGTCTCTGCTCATGGAATCAGAGCAGTGTTCCCCCAAATAACAGCAATGACATATTCAAGCTTAAATAAATTTGAATAAAGGTAAAAGTTTAGAAATAAAAAACAGGAATCCTTCCATCCCTAAAAAAGTAGAAATAACATCCTTAAAGATGTTTTAAATATAAAGAGAGGTATTATTCATGGTTCTCACAATCAGTGATTTTTAGTAGACAGGAATCATAAGCCATGACAGAAAAAATCAAGCTTACTCTCCCAAAATCAGTATCTTCTTTCCCTTCAGAAAACTTCCCTTCCCTTGAAGAAACTTTAACACCAAGCCTCATGCACACACCTGTGTACACCCATAAATGCCTTTGTGTGCATGTGAATAAAATAGATTATATTCGGCCTTTGTTTTTTGCACACACAAGGTAATTATGCGTGCAAATACTTAATGCATTTGTATATATACATGTGTGTTTATATAGGGAAGATATTTGTGTTCAGAATAAATTTACAAATGCATTCAATAAAAATAACAAAATGAGAAACAACCCAAGTAAAAGTTGATAAGTTACCTGAACATACGCTCCCCCAAGATGAGTCACGTATATAGATGGTCAACATTACTAGCCATAATGTAATTGTCACTAAAACCCAGATGAGATACCACTTCACATACGCTGGAGAGAATGAAGTGGTTTACAATGGCAACACCAGGTTTGAGAAAGAATGTGTAATTCCCCCACTCTATGCTGATTGTGACAGTCAAAAATGAATCCATGACTTAGAAATCCACTCAGAAGTTTTTCATACTTAAATAAACACTTCAACAGTGACATCACAATTGCATGCCCAGCCATTTCTCCAAGAGAAATGGGGATGTGTATCAGCACCAATACCAGTATAGAGAAAAATACCAGTGGAAACCTCCTAACTGCCTGTGAATTGGAGAACGTATGGGTTGGGGTACCACCAAATCCTATTGTATTTCACTAGGAAAGCAAGATGGATATTTAGAAACATGTTCACATGGATAAATGTAAAACATCACGCTGAATGAAAGAAGCCAGTTGCCAAAAATGCCATGCCCTACGATTCCATGATAGGAAGTCCTAGAACACTGGAGAAAAAAGAGAACAGGTGCAATCGCTGGTAGATGGGATAGACTGCAACTGGAAGGGAAAAAAGGGGGCTTTTGAGTGGAAGGGTGTTACAGGGGCATTTGATTTTCTCAAACCTGACCTCTACCCTCCAAAATGTGAATTATTTATATATAAACTGTATCTTGTTAATTTTTAAAAGGAATGGTTACAGGTCATACCATGTAAACATGAAAGGAAACAAACATTTTTGAAATGTCAAAGATAAGTTCTGATGTGCTTGAAAAACTACTAAAAACAGAGGAGAATATCGTCAGTCTGAACAAGTCCTGACCTGATTTTTGATTGCCTGTTACAGGTGATTCATCACAGCTAATTTGAGCGTTTATCTTATTGCTCTTTGAATGGATGTATCTGTTTTTTTCTGATGTGTGTTCGTATGTGTGTGTGGAAGGGAGAGAGAAAGATGGAGAGGAAGAAATTGTCTGTTTTGATCTTAAATAATTAAGGTCCTCAGAAATCTACTTCATTCAATTGCTAAGCACAGCTACTTGGATCTTACCTTGACCACTTTATAACAGGAAAACCTGCTGACCTTCTAATTAGATACAGTACATTTTTGTTGCAATTCCTCTCAGATTATTAACTTTACTCCTCTCTTGATTTCAACCCCTTATATGCTTTTGAACTACTAATTTGACATATACTTTCTTCATTAAAAAAAAAACTCTAATTTTTCCTTTCTTCCCCCAAGGAAATTTGCCTAGGTCTGGTAAAATATAAATTTCTTTCTCATTTCTTTCCTCCTGAAGTAGCTCCCTGAAAATTTCTTCTCTTTTGAATGCCAAATTCCTTGAAAACATTCTTCATAGTCTTTCATTAGAGTTCTTACAAAAATGCCTTCAGTTGAGTGAGTATTTTGTTAACCATCGAGTCATTGAAGGCTATAATAAATTTAATAATTTTAACTGGTCATGATTCAGTTCAGAATCATGCAAGAGACCATTTTGTTTCACCTTTTAGGTACATTTTGGAACATGCTTCCCCTAACTTTGAAATATTAAAAAAAATCATATCTGAAAGATTTGGCTGCTTGTGAAGGACTCTAGGATTTTAAGTCACTACATATCCCACGCTGCCTGTCCCTCTAATCTTTGGTGAGATGAGTGGAGTCCAGTTTCCTTGGCTCCTTATCTTCCTAGCCAATGTACATGGCATTCTTAGAATTTCATAATAGAGGACACAACCACAAGGCTACTTCTAAAGAAGAGCTCCAATAGATTGTGTTGTTCTACCAAATCCAGACATTTCTCTGCAAGCATGGAGTCAGATATTTCTGTGGGGTTCGTTCTGTGTAATCTTTACTTACATGACATAATGTTTGAAGAGGACTGTGACATCTGCATCATTAAGATCAGTACTATAGACAGATGTCTCAAATGGTCCATTTTTGCATGTCTTTTTGTTACTGGCTGCAATGAAAAGCATGTTCCAGGGTACTGTAATCTATAAACGAATATCCTGTAAGAAATCTTACCCAAACTTAAATATCTCCAAGATCATCCATCACAAGTTACCTTTCCCTTTTATCTTTGCCTTAAAAATGTATCTTAGTGAACAAAGCAGGCTTTATAAGTCAATGTGAAAAATTGAAACCCATGGTAACAGGAAATGGAGGTACACCAGAGATAGCTTGTTTGGGTTTGCTAAAGCTGCTGTAAATTGGCTTTTACAATGGGGATAAATTGGTTGACAAGTTCACCATTCTAAGGCTATGAAAAATGTCCAAATGAAGGCATCAAGAGGAAGCTACCTTCTCTGAGGAAAGGCTGCTGGCATCTGGGGTTCCTCTGTCTTGTGGGAAGACACATGGTAACAACTGCTGGTCCTTTGATCCTGGGATTCCTTGCTTCCAGTTCCTGGTTTCAGTGGTTTTTTTCTCTTAGCCCCTGTGGGTTCTTGATTGCTTCTACCAGGAAGTTTCTAAAACACTGTCCAAATGTCTGCATTTTATCCACTCATAAAAAGAGTCCACTAAAGGATTAAAACCCACCTGAGTCACTTCTCATTGGAAACAATCTAATCAAAACGCCCCATCCTCAAGAAGTCTGCACACTCAAGAATGGATTAAAAGAACATCGCTTTTCTAGGGTATATAATAGCTCCAAGCCAGCACACTCCACCTTCTGGACACCAAAAAGATGTATTATTTCCATCTGCAAAATACACTCATCCCACCACAGTAGCACAAAAACCCTAAATCATTGCCATAGCAATATTAGGTACAAAATTGTATCAAAATCAGTTACAGGCATGGTCGATCACAATGCAAAATTTTCCTCTAGCTATGAACCTGTGAAACTTGGAACAAGTTATCTGCTGCAACATAGAAAGGATGGGCAGTCATAATATCAATGCATCCATTTCCATAGGGAGAAATTGGAAGGAAAACCTAGGCAAAAGTTCCCCAAAGTACTGAAAACCTTCATGGAAAACTTCATTAGATTTCCAGTCTGAAAGCCATCTATAGAATGACATTTTCTCCTTAAATCTTGACATAACAACCATCACAACCTCTTCAAGAGCATAAACAGCAGCCCTCCCCTCTCCAAACGTTGAGGTCAGTGTTCCAAAAATTCCAAGTATTAGGGCAACCATCTTGTTCTTGGCCCTTGCTCCTTAAACATCTGGATGGCAGCTGGACTCTCTGCCATCTCCAGGGCAGATGCTGAATGGTTAAGAAAAGTGGGGTGGTGGCTAGGCTCTCCACCATGCCCTAGAAATATCTTCCACCATATTTGGAGCCTGGGATGGCAGCATCCTTCCTGAACAATAGGGCAGCCAAGTTCCTTTCAATTCTCCAGGCATCTAAGAGCCTTGGGGTGGTAGCAATGTTTCTGAGTAGTGGGAAAGAAGGCCCGTCCTCTGCAAACTCCAGGACAGACTCATCCTTTTCATGTGTGTGGGTATGCCCAAACTCCTGGCCAGTGGAATATTAGCTCCATACCTTGACATCCATGGTTCACACTTTGACATCTTCCCTTCAATCTGTGCCTTTTCTGTCCATTTTCATCCAGGCGGGCACTGGTTTGAATTGATAAAATTCACTTGGAATTAATCATCCAGAAAACATATCTATAGTAGAAGGAATTACATTTCTATTTAAGACTAAAACTGGAATGATTGATAGGGGAATAGTGAGAGGAGAAAAATTAGGTAAAGCACCATGAAGCTATTTATACAATATGGTATAAAGGTTCCATCCAATGTCATTAATGGGCTGAGGCAGGATGGATAGACCATGTTTAAAAAAGTACTTCTGTTTTCTTAAAAGATATTTTAAAAAGTACTTCTGTTTTCTTAAAAGATACTGGGCAGCCTCTTCATCATGTGATCATTGAACAGCATCAGTGTGCTGCCTGAGGGAGGGGTAAGGAGTGGCATTTACCAGCAGATGGTATAATAGGTCTCAAGTCAGAATATTGAGATCACCACTGCTACTACTAATCCATCACATCTCAGCCCCATATACATACTTCTTTGGGGGACGACCCCCTGCTTCCTTATATTAGGTTCATCAGTCATCAAAATTTAGGCAGTATATGGGATCTCAGCCCATGCTGAGATAGAGGCAGCAGGTCCATTGAAGATGCAAACCAAAGAATTGTCCTTCATATACATTGTATGAACCCCAAGGGTCATATCAGTGCTATGATGTGTGGATTCAGGAGAAAACCACGGGGATATCTCCCGAAACCAATGACCTGTTTTGAGGTGGAGAGAATACTTTAATATTTACCCATGCTGAAACTAATATATATTGTGCACTGTCAATGAAGTGCCACTAATTGGATGATCCAAAGGAGCAGCTTTGGTTTGAAAACCCCAAGATTGAGGTTGGACTTCCATGGTGGAATGTAGAATGGACAGGACAACTCTTTTGTTTGCATCTTCATTGGATATGCTTCCTTCATCTCAGTCTCAGATCCCAGACACTCCCCTCTATTTTCATGACTCATGACCTTAATAGGAGTAAACATGAGGTTCCCCCACCCAAAGAAGGTATATTAGGCTGAGAGGCAGTGGGTCAACAATAGTCACTTTCTCTAAATTCTGTCTTGGGACATATGACATCATCTGATGGTAAATCCCTCTCCTTACCCCTCAGGCTGCATGTTAATGCTGTTCAACCACGACACAATTAAGAGAGTGTCTGATGTCATCTTAGAAAACAGAAGCACTTTTCAAACAGGGTTTCTCCATTCTACCTCATCCCATAAACGAGATTGGATGGAACCCTTATACCATGTTGCATAAACAGCTGCCAGGAGGCTCATCATGATCCTTCCAATCATTCTGCTGTTAGTCCTAAATGGAATGGTTTTGCATTCCATTGTAGACATGTTTTCTGGATTGTTATATTCAACGAGATATTTTTGTGCATTACAAATCAGATACCATTCTCCAAAGACATCTGTGAATATGAATTAGATCATTTTATTTAATCACTTTGAAATCAAATAATCAAAAATGCCTATAAGTTGCCTAGAAGGAAAGCCATGGGGCAAATGTCCTCAATTTCTTGGATAGAAGAGTAAATGATTTGAAAACAAAGGCTGTTGGTTCTGATGCCATGGAGAAGATGGTGTAACTTCTGTTCTTGATGTCATTACCTTTTTTAACCATGTAAATTAATTTTAACATATAGATTAACTGATGTTACTAAGATATGATAGATGCGAGGGTATCAAAGAAAGGTAACTGCAATTGTTCAGAACAAGGAGAGACATTCTCATACAAAACTCATCTCATGAACTCCCTCTATGTTTGTGCATATGTAGGGCCTACAATAAGTACAATTGTCTGGAGCTGCTAAGCAACTTTCAGGGTTTCAGAACATATAAATTATTTCCAGGGTATTTCCACATGACACAACTCTTCCATAAATCTTATATAAATTTATTAAAGAAAAGATGAGTTTAATGCCATTTATTCATTCTGCATCTCCCTGGAATTAATCATCTTTCACAATTCATTGCTTTCATTCCTTTGTCCCTGATGGACAAAATCCCTCTGTTTAAGCTAGGTGAACATTATTTTTTGATGGTTTAAAACAAAACTACTTTGGAAGTCATAGGGTTCATCACCATTCAGTTCACACAATATGGTTACCCAAATACTTAAAAATCAAAAACTCTAAGGGTAAGAAGGACAGAAAGATCAGAAGGCATTTGTTATGTGTTTCTACTTACCTAATCAGTGCTCTTAGGACAGGTGTCTGTGATAGAAGGAACAGAAAAATCATCAAACTTTCTCAATATTTGTAGGTGTCTGTGATAGAAGGAACAGGAAAAATCATCAAACTTTCTCAATATTTGTAAGGACTATTTAAATAACAGCTTTTTAAAAAGATGAATTGTGAACAGGGATTATTATTTTAAATTTTTTATTGTGAAATACAACATAAATTAAGAAAAATGATACATTTCAAAGTTCAGTTTAAGAAATGGTTATAGCAGAAATTTCAAAGTAGAGCATAGTTTAAAGTTTCAAAATTTTTGAAATTTCCTTTGGATTGTTCCAATGCCCTAAATATGAAAAGAACTATCTACATAATGATTAACTGGTCATAATCATTTGTTTTATTCTAACTCCCCTGTGACCACTCCTCCCTCTCACTTGATCCTTCTCTCATCTTCAGTGCCCTCCATTTTCTTTAGGGTTTTCAGTTATACCGGTTAAGTTGGGGCTTAGCATACCAGGGCAATTTGCAATATCTGGCTGAAACTTGCATAAGAGTAACGTCCAGAATGACCTCTTGACTCTAGTTGAAACCTCTTAGCCACTGAAGCCTTATTTTGTTCCATTCTTTTTCCCCCTTTTGGTCAAGATGCCATTCTCCATTCCATGGAGCCAGGGCCAGGCTCATCCCTGAAAGTCATGTACTGGGGAGGATAGAGAGTTTATTTGTAGAGTTTGGCTTAGAGAGATAGAGGCCACCTCTAAGCAATAAAAGAGGTTATCCAAGGCTGACTTTAAAGTGTGTTCATAAATAAGCTTAGCTTCTTCTTTGCAAGAATAAGTTTCCTAAGGACCAGCCTCAACACTGAGGGCTTGGCTTATTAAATTGGAGGCTCCCAATGCTTGAGAGAACATCAGGTATTTCCCAAGTGGGGAAGTTAATAGTTTCATACTTTTTCTCCAGTCTCTCAAGGGGCTTTGCAAATACTTTTTTTATTATCTGCCCCAAATACTTAGGACTGCATCATGGTATTATATTTATATATATCATGGTATTATATTTAGATATATCAAATCACCAGATCTCAATCCCCATTCTAGGCTCCATGCCCTCACTTTCAATTTTAGACAATTTTCATTGCTCCAGAGGGATAAATAATAGATATACACAGCCACACATTAAAAAAACAAACAAACCCAAAACACATCATATCCCTTATCCACTCCCTCCGCCAGTCATTTACCCTAGAATTGGTGTGACATAGTAAGGTATTGTTGTTAAATATAATCCATTGCATGTACTAGGTAATTTTTTCCATATATCACTCTATTCTTAACTCTTTATACAGAAGATTCCTACATTAGAAGTAATTCATGCAAGAATTTTTATTTGTAGTGTCAATTGATGAGATACATGACTTTAGGCAACCCATTTCAGTCATATTCATCTTCAATAAGTACTATTATTTATAATGCCAGTAATGAACTACTGTCATCTCTATTGATTCCCAAACATTTAGAATCAATCTCATTAACAAATCTATACATATTAGGTAATGACTCTCCTTGTCTAGTTTCTAACTCTTTAGGTCCCCTTTATTCTACATTTTAAGATGGAGTTTACATTACCTTTCTGGCTCAGATGAGTGAAAATATGCAGTATCTATCCTTTTGTGTCTGATATATTTCACTCAGCATTTATCCTCAAGGATTATCTATGTTATTTCATACTTCAGGACCCAATCTCTTTTTCTGCTGCATAAAATTCTTTCGTATGCATATGCCACATTTTGTTTATTTGCTTGTCTGTTGATGGACTCTTGGATTGTTTCTATCTTTTGGCAATTATGAATAATGCTGCTATGAACATTAGTGTGCAAATGTCTGTTCATGTCACGGCTTTCAGATCTTCTGGGTATATACTGAGTAGCAATTTGCCAGGTCATAGGGAAACTTGATATTTAATTTTCTGAGAACTCACCAAACTAACTATCATAGTGGCTGTACCATTTTACATTTCTACCAGCAGTGAGCCAACTTCTCCACATCTTCTCCAACATTTCCTGTTTTCTAATTGTTTAGTAACATTCTCATGAGTGTGAGATAATCTACCATTGTGGTTTTTATTTGCATTTCCATAGTATCTAATAAAGATAAACATCTTTTCATGTGCTTTTTAGCCATTTGTGTTTCCTCTTTGGTAAAATGTGTATTCATATCTTTTGCCCATTTTATAACTGGGTTGTTTGTCCTTTTATTGCTGAGTTGTAGAATTTTTTTTATATTCTTGATATCAAACCCTCATCAGATACCTGGTTTCCAACAGTTTCTCCCATTGAGTTGGCTGCCTCTAGACCTTTTTGACAAAGAACTTTGAAGCACAGATTTGGTCATTCATGAGTTTTATGGCAGCTCTTATAAAAATTTAGGTCTTTGATCCACTTTGAGTTAATTTTTTAAGAGGGTGAGTCCTCTTTCATTCCTTTAGATACAAATATCCAGTTCTCCCAGCCCCATTTATTGAAGAGACTCTTCTATTCCAGTTCAGTGGATTTGAGGCCTTGTCAAAAATCAATTGGCCATAGATCTGGGGGTCTATTTCTGAACTCTCAATTTAATTCAATTGATCAATATATCTGTCCTTGTGCCAGTACCATGCTGTTTTGACCACCGTGACTTTATAATAAGTTTTAAATTCAGCAAGTATAAGTCCTACAACTTCATTCTACTTTTAAAGGATGTTTTTAGCTATTTGAGGCCCCATTCCCTTCCCAGTAAATTTGAAAACTGTCTTTTCTGGTCTGTAAAGTCAGTTAGAATTTTGATTGGCATTATATTGTATCTGTAGATTAACTTCAGTAGAATTGACATCTTAACAATCTTTAGCCTTCCTATCCATGAACATGGAATGTCTTTCCACCTATTTAGGTCTTCTTTGAGTCCTTTCAGCAATGCTCGCTAGTTTTCTTTACATCCTTGGTCAAGTTTATTCCTAGATATTTGCATCTTTTTTTTGCTATCGGGAATGGATTTTTTTTCTTAATCATCTTTTCAGTTCAGTCACCACTACTAGCGTATAGAAACATTACTGATTTTTGTACAACAATCTTGTATCCCAAAACTTTGTTTAATATATTACCCTAATTAGCATTGTGATAGATTTTTTCAGATTTTCCAAGTATAGGATCATGTCATCTGCAAATGAGTGTTTTATTTCTTGCTTTCCAATTTGGATGTCTCATTTTTTTTTCTTGCCTAATGGATCTAGTTAGAACTTCTAACACAATGATGGAATAATAGTTGTGACCATGTGCATTGTTGTGTTGCTTCAGTATTAGGGGAAAGGCTTTCAGCCTCTTACCAATGAGCACAGGGGGCTGTGGGGCTTTTCATATATGCCCTTTATCATATGCATAAGCTTCCTTCAATTCCTATCTTTTGAAGTATCTTTATTAGAAAATAACCCAGAATTTTGTTGAATGCATTTTCAGCATCAATCAAAATGATTATGTCTTGTCCATTTCAACATTTTCATATGTTGCATTACATTGATTGATTTTCTTGTATTGAGCCATCCTTGCATGGCTGGAATAAACCCCACTTGGTCATAGTACATGATTCTTTTATTGGATTTGATTTGCAAGAATGTTGTGGAGAAGTTTGGCATCTATATTCATTAGGGAACTTGTCCTGTAGTTTCTCCTTGCTTGTAGTATGTGTGTCTGCTTTTGGTATTAGAGTGATGTTAGCATTATAAAATGAGTTAGGTAGTGTTCCTTTTTCTTCGGGTTTTAAAAAGTGTTTAAGCAGGTGTATTAGTTAGGGTTCTCTAGAGAAACAGAATCAACAGGGAACACTTGCAAATATAAAATTTATAAAAGTGTCTCACGTGACCGCAGGAACACAGAGTCCAAAATCCACTGGGCAGGCTGCGAAGCCGACGACTCCGATGGAGGGTCTGGATGAACTCCACAGGAGAGGCTCACCAGCTGAAGCAGGAATGGAACCTGTCTCCTCTGAGTTCTCCTTAAAAGGCTCCCCATGATTAGATTTAGCATCACTAATTGCAGAAGACACTCCCCTTTGGCTGATTACAAATGGAATCAGCTGTGGATGCAGCTGACATGATCATGACCTAATCCTATGAAATGTCCTCATTGCAACAGACAGACCAGCGTTTGCCCAATCAGATAAACAGGTACCACAACTTGGCCAAGTTGACACGTGTCCCTAACCATGACAGCAGGAATGGTGTTAGTTGTTTTTGGTATGTTTATTAAAAGTTACCTTGATGCTATCTGGCCCTGGGCTTTTCTTTGTAGGAAGTTTATTGATGACCGATTGAATCTCTTTACTTGTGAATGGATTGTGGAGGTCTTCTACCTCTTTTCTACTCAGTTCAAGCTGTTCATGTGTTTCTAGGAAACCATCAATTTTATCTAGTTGTCTAGTTTGTTGGCATATAGTCATTCCTAGTATCCTCTTATTATTTTTATTTACTCAGAGTCAATTGTAAAGACACTCCCCGCCTCATCATTTTTTAATTTTATTTATGTGCATCCTCTCTTGTTTTCTTTGTCAGCCTGGCTAAAGGTCCATAAATTTCATGGATTTTCTCAAATAATCAACTTCTGGT
>PVIY010057417.1:0-12890 GCA_004026745.1 Myrmecophaga tridactyla
TCAGTTGTTGCACAATCAGAGAGAAAGAGAGACACACAGAGAGAGATGCCAAGTGTCTGAGGCAGACAGTGAGCTATGACACAAGTCAGACAACATCATGGATTCCAGGAGAGCCACCGCCAGGCCCCGTGGACTTCAGAGGGAGCATGGCACTGCTGACACCACGGTCTCTTGCCTTCGTACCTATGAGATAATAAATTCCTATAGTTGAGCCAACTAACTTTTGGCTCTTTGTTATAGTGGCCTTGGCTCGCTGAGACGCCCAGGTTATGGGAAAGCCCAGTGTTCTTGATGAGACTGCCTTTGATTTCCCATAAAGATGTAACAGCCACTGGACTTGAGACCCAAGGTCAGGGAATGGCCCGAATGTTCCTGTTGGGGGGGAGGGGCCAAAGGACAGCTGGGCAGCCCCCCTGCAGGTGAGGCAGCACCCCCTGCCTCCCAGTCAGCAGGTGAGAACTCAAAATGGTCGTGAGTCACCATGACAAGGGGGGTGTCCAGCTCAACTAATGGCGACCACGGCCACCATGTTACTCTCCACAAGGCAACTTCATGTCCACCCTGGAAGGCGGGCTGGGCAGGCCGCGTCTCCTTTGTCAAGGAGAACTCCAAGTGGAGGCCACACATTTACATCACCTGTCTCGTTATCAGGTCCCTCAGCTAACTTGGGCAAACCCCGGGTGGGAGGGAGGAATGGACAGGCCTTCACCACAGAGCCCCGTCCAGGCACCCACCTGTCTGTGAACTGCGACAAGGACGGCCGTGGGCAGCCCTCGTTTCCAGTGACTTGCCTCCGGTCGCAAATAATCTGTTGCTTCTTCCTTTTGCTCACAGATTGCATATCCCCTGGGCCGACGTTTCGTTTCTTTCTTGGAAAGTTTGGGAGGTGGGCGGTGACATTTTCAGCTGCTATTTTCATGCATCATTCTTAGTCACCGTGGGCAGCTCAGAAGCCAGCACAAAGCCCTCCCACCGCCTGGCTGGTGCTGGTTATTCCTGACACAGGAGAGCCTGTGCTCCAACCTGCCAAAGAAAGTGCGTCCTGGGGGGCAGCTCGAGGATGGGGCCACAGCAATGCCCCAATCTGGAGAAAGACAAGGCTAGAATCAGCGACAAAGCCAACCCACAGGGATACCTGGCTTCTTGGAGATCTGTTATCCAGCTCCACTGACCATCTGGAACATTCCCCAGAATGGGAAGTAGCAAGGGCAGGCTTTCGAGCATTCAGAATAAATGTCCAGGACCCAAACCCTGGGGCATGTAATAAAGAGAGAAGCCCTTGGGCTCCTCCTGTAAGGCATTTGTTTTCATCTTGAATATCACTTAGCCCTGAGGGCGTGTACAACGAATTTAAAGCAACCTATTCCTAATGTGTTGCCCCTGCAGGGCTGCTTGCGAAGAGATTAAAGCTCCAAGTGGGCAATTATGTTGGATGAATCTGAAGGTCCCTTCCGACCCCAATACTCCAGATTTCCATAATCCTCAGCATAGATTGTTATAAAAGAAATTTGCATTATGGACATAGTTTGAAGATTCATTTCTCAACATCAAACCAACCAACTATTATTTTGATTTCAGGAGCTTATAATTGTCCTTCTCTTATTTTCCCCTGTTCTTTTTACTTTTTGTGTGTGTCTTTTTTAGAGAGGCAATTGGGCTGCATGGAAGGAGCCCTGGACTTGGGTTGAATCTGATGTAAATGTTGTGTCGTCGATAAAGCGTGGCGGGAGGAGCTGGATGGTTTCAGATGGTGGGAAGGAGAGGAAGGGCGAGACGGCAGGCCAAGGGGACCGAGTACGACCCAGCCAGGAGGAACGCTGCTTTAGGCTCTGGGATCAGGGAAGAAGGGACTCTTGGAGCTGTCAGGATGATGAGAAGGTGCCAGCTACTAGGAGACTGAAGGAGCTGTACCCCAAGGAAAAGGGTCCAGCAAGGTGAGTGTGAGCTTGGCATGCATGAGGAATCAGGAGGACAAGTGAGGCTGGAGGCAAGCACGTGAGGGGCAGAGAGGGGGCACGCCCCACCTGCTCCAGGGAGCTCAGCCCCCTGCCTCAGGAGAAGGCCCCACACGCAGAACCCGAGAGCCTGGGATCGAAGGATTTGACAGCTCAGTGGGGTGCCCGAAGACCCATTCCTTTCCTGTTCTCCATTCTGAATCCACAGAATACTGTTCATTCATTCATCCACTCGTTCATTCATTCAATACATACAAACCCCAAAGCACCCATAGGGGATACAGGAACGCAACAGACTATCACTGCTTCCTCAGGGATAGAAATGTCATCCCCAGGAAGAGATAAACAGATACCTGATGTGTCAGGTGTGAACCATGGCACGGGGAAGGAAGCACAGGGTCAGTAAGGCTGTGAATGTGACAGGAATGGTGCATTTCAACAGAGAGAGGCCGGGAGGTCTCACCATCTCGGGGACCTTTGAGCAGAGTCTGAAGGAGGAAGGGGGTGCGTGGGGAGAGTCAGAAAGCATCAGTCAGTCAGAGGGAAGAGTGAGGCAAGGCCTGGGGGGAGGATATGCTGGGCATGCTGGAGAATCAGGGTAGGAGGTAGGACGCAAGGCTAGAGGGGAAGCCGGCCAGCCATGGAGGGGCTTGTCGACAACTGGGATGAGAGCTGGGTGATGCGGGGACGTCGCTCGTGGGTCCCAGATGACAGCAGGAGTTCCAGCATCCGTGGAGACCACAATTCCCCGAGGAAGAGAAGGAATCATCTCCTTCCTTTTCTGTAGGCACCATAAAACCTCCTCCCAGCCCCTCTCCCATGCCCTGTGCGCTTGTGCTCATGCCTCATTGACAGAATTGGCTTGTGGCCTTCTCTGGGCCAATCAATGGGAGGCAGATGAGCTTGTCCTAGCTGGTGAGGCCACCTGCGATGAAGCAGATGTCTGGCAGCCGAGACGTCCACTTCCACAAGGCCAGAGCGGTAGGCAAGGGCTACGTCCTGCGGGGTTGTGAGAGCTGGGCAAGGGGTCTGGGGTTTATTCCACCTGCCGTGGAAGCCTTTGAAGGGTTTTGAGGGTCTTTATTCTACATCTGTCCTCAATTTCAGTAATTTCTGCTTTTATCTGTATTATTTCCTTCCTTGTATTAATTTTGCTTTTCTTAGTCTAACTTCTTGAGATGAATACTTAGATTACTGATTTCCAAACTTCCTTCTCTTGTAAAATATGCATTTAAGGTAAATCGCCCTCTAACCACTATAGCTCCATCCTACAAATTTCGAAATGTTGTGTTTTCATTATCGTTAACTTAAAAATGTTTTATAATTTCCACCGGGAGTTCTTTTTTGATGCATAGGAATTATGTTTTCAGATGTGTATTGCTTCATTTCTAAATATTTGGAGATTTTTTACTTATCTTTTTTGCTACTGATTGATAGCTTAATTCCACTATGGCCAGAAAACATACTGTATATGATTTTAGTCATTTGAAATTTGTAGAGATTTGTTTGATGGCCCAGCATATGGTCAATTTTATTAAGTGTTTTGTGCACACTTGCAAAGAATGTATAATCTACATGCTGACTGGGTCATGTTTGTTAATTGTATTGTTCAAATCTCCTATATCCTTACTCGTTTTTTTTTTTTGCTTTCTAAATTTTATAATCTATTAAGGAGTATTTATTAAAGTCTCCCAATATGACTGTGGATTTTTCTGTTTTTCCTTGTAGTTCTATAAATCTTTGTTTCGTATAATTAGAAACTATTATATTATTTTAAATTGAAATTGAAAATTATTATATTTTCCTATAGATTGACCCTTTTAACATTATTAAATCTCTCTTTATCTGTACTAGTACTTTGGCATTAAAGTGTGCTTTGGCTATTATTAGTATAGCGTCATTAGCTTTCTTTTGCTTGGTATATTTACATATGTCATTTACTCTCAAACTTTCTGTTTAATTCTTTCTTCATTTTTATTTTTCTCAACTATTTATTTTAAACTTTCAAGCCCACAGATAAGCCATAAGAATAATACAACGAGACCCATATCCAACCACATTTACCAATGAACATTTTCCCACATTTGTTTGGACTACATCTTAACATACGTATTTTTTCCTGTAATACTAGTGAATTAGTTGCAGACATCAAGACATGTCACCCCTAACTATTTAGCATGTTCCTTCCATGAACAAGAATATTCTCCTACATGACCACACTATGATTGTCATTGGTTTAACGTTACTACAATCCTATATTCTAAAATACAATCCATAACAACAGTCCCCCAAATGTCCTTTATATCTTCTTTTTTGGATCTAGGATCCAATCCAGGATCTCTTTTAATATTTAATTGTCATGTCCCTTTCATCTCCTCTAAAAATGTTCTGCATTTCAGTTTGGATTTTTCTGACTGTTCCTCATGATTTGATTCAAATTAACATTTTTGGCAAGAAAATACATGGCTGATATCGCTTACTATGCAGTGCCCCCCCTTAGGTGGCATATGTTGACAGTTTGTCTGGTTATGCCAATGTTATGTCTGACCATTTGGTTAAAGTGGGGTCCCCCAGATTTCTCCATATGCCCTTTCCTAGCATTGTTAAATCCCAAAGTTTGAACATCCATTCATAATTCTTAGCTGCATCAATTCTTACTTTGGTGGTTTAAATATAATATTTTTCTATTTTTATAATTTCTTCTATATTTATTTGTTGACATGCTACTGAAAGAAGAGATTTCTTGCTGAACCCCCAGGTTCAGTCTTCTTCTGTCCTTGTGTCTAAGATATGTCTCTTGTTAGCAGCATAGAGTTGTTTCTTTTTTAATCAATTGTGACAATTTTTGTCTTTTATCTGGAATATTTCATATGTTTACATGTAATAATTGAAACATTTCCGTTTCCATCTTCCATCTCCCTATTTGTTTTCTATTTTTTCCTGTTTTCTGTCTTCTTTGAGAATAATCAAGTTTTTTGTTAGTCCATTGCCCCACTCCCTCCCCGAATTAACTTGATAGTTATCCACTCTTTTATGTTTCTTTTAGTAATTCTCCTAAAGATTACAGCATGCACCCTTAGCTTATTGTAAGTTGATATAAAGTAGCATTTTACTATACTTTCCTGGATAATGCAAGGATGTTAAAATAATTAATAGCGTTTACTCCTCAATACACTTTTTGTGAAACTGTTGTCTTGTATTTTGATTATGGATACTTTTAACTCAATGAGGCATTATTATTATTGTTCTGTACATCCAATTATTGTTCTGTACATCGTATATAAATAATTTATCCACCAAATCACCCCTTCTGGTGATCTTCATTCCTTTGTCATTTCCAAGCTTTTGACTGGGATTTTTTTCTACCTATGGAAAAAATTTCCGATGTGGGTGTGCTGGTAACAAAGTATCTCTGTTTTGTTTGTCTAAATGCATTTTTTCACATTCTTATTTTTTTTGACATACAAAAAAAATTCTTTTACATGAATGCTTTTTATCAACAAACATTCTCGATATGGTTACAATCAATGGCTCATGTATCATCACATAGTTGTGTATTCTTTACCATATCATTTTTTTAACATTTGCATCTCTCCAGCAAAAGAAAGGAAAAAGCTCATACATGCCATACCCCTTACCACTCCCTTTCATTGACCACTACTCAATTAATTTTAATCTTTTGTTCCCCTTATTATATGTCTATTTTTATCCATATCTATTACTCATCTGTCCATACTGTAAATAAAAGGAGCATCAGACACAAGGTTTTCATAATGACACAGTCACATTGCAAAAGCTGTATCATTATGCAATCATCTTCAAGAAACATGGCTACTGGAACACAGCTCTACATTTTCAGGCAGTTCTCTCCAGCCTCTCCATTACATCTTGACTAACAAGATGATATCTATTTAATGCATAATAACCTCCAGGATAACCTCTCGACTCTGTTTGAAATCTCTCAGCCACTGACACTTCATTTTGTCTCATTTCTCTCTTCCCTCTTTTGATCGAGAAGGTTTTCTCAATCCCTTGATGCTGAGTCCCAGCTCATTCTAGGATTTCTGATTCATTTTGCCAGGGAGGTTTACACCCCTGGGAGTCATGTCCCACGTAGAGAGGGGGACGCAATGAGTTCACTTGCCATGTTGGCTGAGAGAGAGGCCACATCTGAGCAACAAAAGAGGTTCTCTGGGGGTGCTTAATTTTAAGTAGGTTTAGCCTATCCTTTGCAGGAATAAGTTTCATAGGAACAAACCCCAAGATTGAGGGCTTGGCTTATTGATTTTGTTGTCTCCACTGCTTGTGAGAATATGAAGAATTCTCCAAATGGGGAAGTTGAATTTTCCCTCTTTCTCACCATTCCCCCAAGGGACTTTGCATATACTTCTTTATTCACTGTTCTCATCACTCTGGGATTTATAGGGGCATCACACTAACCTGGACAAACCTACAAAATCTCATGCCCTATTCAAGGTTCCATGTACTTATGGTGTTCAATTAAACTGTCCAATATAGGTTAAATTAGGAAATACACTAGTCAAAATATAAATTTTGTACCAAATAAACATTTCTTGCTTTAGTCTCACGCAGAAGTTGATGTTTTAAAATATGAATGACCATCTATTTTCAACACCGTGCAATATTAACATTCTTTTGTTTTTCCTCATACAAAAACATTTCTTAATTTGTACATTTAGTCACTATCATTGTACCCTCTAGGCATTCCTTGATTATACCATCTCAGTCTTTATCAGCTATCTTTCCTTCTGGTTTCATATGTGCCCCCAGGCCTCCTCCCTCTATCATTCTCATGTTCAGCTTCATTCAGTGTACTTCCATTATTGTGCTACAATCAGGTAGTATTATGCTATCCATTTCTGAATTTTTACAATCAGTCTTGTTGCACAATCTGTATCCCTTCAGCTCCAACTACCCAATCTCTACCCTATTTCTATCTCCTGATAACCTGTGTTCTTAACTGAAATTCTCCAAGTTCATTCAGTAATGTTAGTTCATATCAATGAGACCATGCTGTATTTGTCCTTTTGTTTCTGGCTAATTTCACTCGGTATAATGTCCTCAAGGTCTACCCACATTGTTACATACTTCATAACTTTATTCTGCCTTACACCTGCATAATATTCCATCATATGTATATACCACAGCTTGTTTAGCCATTCATCTGTTGATGGACATTTGGGCTGTTTCCACCTCTTGGCCATTGTAAATAATACAGCTATAAACATTGGTGTGCAAATGTCCACTTGTGTCCTTGCCCTCATTTCCTCTGAATAGATATCTAGCAATGGTACTGCTGGATCATATGTAAATTCTATACTTAGCTTCCTGAGGAACCACAAAACTGCCTTCCACAGTGGTTGTACCATTTTACAATCCCACCAACAGTGGATAAGTGTGCTTTTTCCTCCACATCCTCTCTAGCACTTGTCATTTTTTGTTTTTTTTTATAATGGCTACTCTGGGGGTGTGAGATGATATCTCATCATGATTTTGATTTGCATTTCCCTAATAGCCAGGGAAGTTGAGCATGTTTCCATGTGCATTTTAGCCATTTGTATTTCCATTTCTGAGAAGTGTCTTTCCATGTCTTTTGCCCATTTTGTAATTGGGTTGTCTGTTTTTTTGTTGTTGAGTTGAACAATCTCTTTATATATTCTGGATACTAGACCCTTATCTGATATATTGTTTCCAAATATTGTCTCCCATTGAAGACTGCCTTTTTATTTTCTTGACAAAGTTCTTTGATTCACAGAAGTGTTTAATTTTGAGGAGGTCCCATTTATCGATTTCTTTCTTCAATGCTCATGCTTTGGGTGTAAGATCTAGGAAACCACCTCCTATCATAAGATTTATAAGATATTCCCCTACATTTTCTTCTAAAAGTTTTATGGTCTTAGATCAAATGTTTAAGTCTTTGATCCATTTGAGTTAATTTTTGTATAGGGTGTGAGATATGGATCCTCTTTCATTCTTTTGTATATGAATATCCAGTTCTCTAGGCACCATTTATTGAAGAGACTATTCTGTCCCAGGTGAGTTGGCTTGACCTCCTTATCAAATATCAATTGTCCATAGATGAGAGGGTCTATATCTGAACACTCAATTTGATTCCATTGGTCAGTATATCTATCTTTATGCCAGTATCATGCTGTTTCGACCACTGTAGCTTCGTAATACGCCTTCAAGTCAGATAGTGTGAGACCTCCGACTTCATTTTTCTTTCTCAAGTTACTTTTGGCTGTTTGGGGCAGCCTGTCCTTCTAAATAATTTGTTTATTGGTTTTTCTATTTCTGCAAAATAAGTTTTTAGGATTTTAATTGTGTATTGCTTGAATCTATAAATTAATTTAGGTAGAATTGACATCTTAACTATATTTAGTCTTCCAATCCATAAACACAGTATGCCCTTCCATTCACTTAGGTCTTCTGTGATTTCTTTTAGCAATTTCTTATATTTTCACTGTATAGGTCTTTTGTCTCCTTAGTTAAATTTATTCCTAAATATTTTATTCTTTTGCTTGCAATTGTAAATGGAATTTTTTTCCTTAATCTCCCCCATCAGATTGCTCATTACTAGCCTATAGAAACACTACAGATTTTTGAGTGTTGAGCTTGTAACCTCGCACTTTGATGCTCATTTATTAGCTCTCTTAGTTTTGCTGTGGATTTTTCGGGGTTTTCGACATATAGTATCATATCACCTGCAAACAGTGAGAGTTTTACTTCTTCCTTTCCAATTTTGATGCCTTCTATTTCTTTTTCTTGTCTAATTGCTCTGGCTAGAACTTCCAACACAATGTTGAATAACCATGGAGACAGTGGGCATCCTTATCTTGTTCCTGATCTTAGAGGGAAAGCTTTCAGTCTTTCCCTACTGAGGATGATGTTAGCTGTGGGTTTTTCATATATTCCCTTTATCATGTTGAGGAAGTTCCCTTCTATTTCTATCCTTTGAAGTGTTTTCAACAAGAAAGGACATTGAATTTTGTCAAATGCCTTTTCTGCATCAATTGAGATGATCATGTGGTTTTTCTGCTTTGATTTGTTGATATGGTGTGGTAGTTAGGTTCAGGTGTCAACTTGACCAAGTGAAGGTGCCTAGTTCTGTTGCTGTAGACATAAGCCAATGGCATGTGAACCTCATCTGTTGCTGATTACATCTGCAATTGGCTAGGAGGCATGCCTGCTGCGATGAATGATGTTTGACTTAATTGGCTGGTACTTAAATGAGAGCGCGCAACATAGCACAGCCCAAACAGCTCAGCATACCTCATCTCAGCACTCGCAGCTCAGCCCAGGCCTTTGGAGATGCAGAAAGGGAAAGTTGTTGGAACCCAGAGGCCTGGAGAAAAGGCCAGCAGAGATCACCTTGTGCCTTTGCACGTAAGAAAGAACCTCAGTTGAAAGTTGGCTGCCTTTCCTCTGAAGAACTATACATTTTTAATGAAATAAATCCCCTTTTATTAAAAGCCAATCCATCTCTGGTGTGTTGCATTCTGGCAGCTAGCAAATTAGAACATATGGTGTATTTCATTAATTAATTTTCTTATGTTGAACTGTTCTTGCATACCTGGGATAAATCCAACTTGGTCGTGGTGTATAATTCTTTTAATGTGCTGCTGGATTCAATTTGCAAGAATTTGGTTGAGGATTTTTGCACCTATGTTCATGAGAGAGATTGGTCTGTGATTTTCTTTTCTTGTAGTATCTCCGTCTGACTTTGGTATGAGGGTGATATTGGCCTCATAGAATGAGTTAAGTAGTCTTCCGTCCTCTTCAATTTTTTTGAAGAGTTTGAGCAGGATTGGTACTAATTCTTTCCTGAATGCTTGGTAGGATTCACTTGGGAAGTCATCTGGTACTGGACTTTTCTTTTTTGAGAGCTTCTTAATGACTGATTCAATTCTTTACTTGTAATTAGTTTGTTGTAGTAGTTTCTTCTCAAGTCATTGTTGGTTGTTCATGTCTTTCTAGAAAGTTGTCCATTTCATCTATGGTGTCTAGTTTATTACCATAAAGTTGTTCATAGTATCCTCTCATTTCTTACTTTATTGCTGCGGGATCAGTAGTTACGTTTCCTCTTCCATTTCTGATTTTATTTATTTGCATCCTCTCTCTTCTTTTTGTCAACCTTACTAAGGGTCCATCAATTTTATTGATTTTCTTGAAGAACCAACTTCTGGTTTTGTTGATTTTCTCAATTGTTTTCATGTTCTCAATTTCATTTATTTCTTCTCTAATCTTTGTTATTTCTTTACTTTGCTTGCTTTGGGGTTAATTTGCTGTTCTTTCTCTAGTTCTTCCAAGCGAACAGTTAATTCCTCATTTTTTCTCTTTCTTTCTCTCTTTCTCTCTCTCTTTTTTTGCATGGGCAGGCACCAGGAATTGAACCTGGGTCCTTGGCATGGCAGGCGAGAATTCTGTTTGCTGAGCCACTATGGCCCACCCTTTTTCTTCTTTTTTGATATAGGCATTTAAGGTAAAAATTTCCCTTTTAGCACTGCCTTTGCTGCTTCCCATAAATTTTCAGAAGTTGCGTTTTCATTTTCATTTGCCTTGAGATATTTACTGATTTCTCTTGTAATTTCTTCCTTGACCCACTGGTTGTTTAAGAGTGTATTGTTGAGCCTCCATATATTTGTGAATTTTCTGACCCTCTGCCTGTTATTGATTTCCAACTTCATTCCTTTATCATCCAAGAAAGTGTTTTGTATGTTTTCAATCTTTTAAAATTTATTGAGACATGCTTTGCGACCCAGCATATGAGAATGATTCATGAGCACTTGAGAAAAAGGTGTATCCTGCTGTTGTGGGGTTTACTGTTCTATAAATGTCTGTTAATTCTAGTTTATTTATTGTGTTATTCAAATTCTCTGTTTCTTTATTGATCAATTGTCTAGATGTTTTATCCATTGATGAGAGCAGGGAATTGCATTCTCCAACTATTATGGTAGATGTGTCTATTTCTCTTTTCAGTGTTTTCAGTCTTTGTCTCATGTATTTTGGAACCCTCTGGTTTGGTGCACAAATATTTATGATTGTTATGTCTTCTTGTTGAATTGTTCCTTTTATTAATGCATGGTGTCCTTCTTTGTCTCTTTTAATTGTTTTACATTTGAAGTCTAATTTGTTGGATATTAGTATAGCTGCTCATGCTCTTTTCTGATTGTTTTTTGTGTGAAATATCTTTTCCCAACCTTTCGCTTTCAAAGTATATTTATCCTTGGGTCTAAAATGTGTCTACTGTAGACAGCATATAGATGGGTCCTGTTTTTTAATCCATTCTTCCAGTCTATGTCGTTTGATTGGGGAGTTTAATCCATTAACATTTAGTGTCATTACTGTAAGAGCAGTTCTTTCATCTACCATTTTACCTTTTTAATTTTAGATGTCATATCTATTTTTTTCTCTTTTTACCTTTACTGGTAGTCTTCATTTCTATGCTGGTCTCCACACCTCTCTTTCCTGTCTTTTCCTATTTGTCTCTAGTGTTCCCTTTAGTATTTCTTGCAGAGGCAGTCTCTTGATCAGAAATACTCTACACGATTTGTTTTGTCTGAAAATGTTTTAATTTCCCCCTTATTTTTGAAGGGCAATTTTGCTGAATATAGAATTCTTGGTTGGCGGTTTTTCTCTTTTTTTTTTTTAGAATCTTAAATATATCATTCCACTGTCTTCTCACCTCCATTGTTTCTGCTGAGAAAATCTACACATAGTCTTATTGGACTTCTTTTATAAATGATGGATTGCTTCTCTCTTGCTGCTTTCAAAATCCTCTGTTTCTCTTCGACATCTGGCATTCTGATTAGTAAATGTCTTGGAGTATGTCTATTTGGATCTATTCTGTTTGGGGTACGCTGCACTTCTTGGATCTGTAATTTTAAGTCTTTCATAACAGTTGGGAAATTTTCAGTGATAATTTCCTCCATTAGTCTTTCTCCTCCTTTTCCCTTCTCTTCTCCTACTGGGACATGTACAACATGCATATTCGTGTCCTTCATGTTGTCATTCAATTCCCTGAGTCCATGCTCATATTTTTCCATTCTTTTCCCTATATTTTCTTTTGCTTATCAGATTTCAGCTGTCTTGTCCTCCATTCACTAATCCTTTCTTCTGCTTCTTGAAATCTACCATTGTAGGTTTCCATTGTTTTTTCTTCATTTCCATAAGTTCCATGATTTGTTTTTTCAGACTTTCAATTTTTCCATATAGGCAGGACAAGAAACAAGGAAACAAGAACTGAAAAATTCTAATCTGTTAAACAAACATTTTCCCATTACCTTCTTTATATCTTCCATCAATTCATTGACTTGATTTTGATGAGATTTTCCATATCTGTTTGAACATCCTGAATTAGTTATTTCAACTTCTGTATCTCATTTGAATTGTTGGGTTGTTCCTTTGACTGGGCCAAATCTTCAGTTTTCCTAGTGTGACTTGTTATTTTTTGCTGGTGTTTAGGCATTTAATTTCCTTAATTAGTTTGTTCTGGAGATTGTTTTCACTCTTTTACCTAGGATTTTTTTGCTGGATGACGTTGTTCTCTACCTGTTCTTTGACATTCAGTTCAGCTTATCCTAGACCTCTAGCATAGTTTTGTTTAACGGATTAGAATTTTTCAGTTCTTGTTTTCTTGTTTCTTTTCCTGCCTATATGGAGTCTTTTTATTTTCCTTAGGAGAGTCTACTTAGATATTATAAACCCTAATCAGATTTTCCCAGGCCGGACTGGCCTCCTCTCAGGAGGAAAGAGTCACTTGCATCAGTTTTCCCTGAGGGTAAGACCCAGCAGTTTGACAGACTTTCCTGTGAAGTCTCTGGACTCTTTGCTTTTCCTATCCTGCCCAGCATGTAGCACTTGTCTGCCTGCAGGTCCCACCAACAAAAGATGATGGGATACCTTTAACTTCAG
>PVIY010057418.1:0-12890 GCA_004026745.1 Myrmecophaga tridactyla
AGAAGCCATTCCGTTTCTGGTATGTTGCATTCCAGGAGCTAGCAAACTAGAACCCTGCCAATACCTTGATATTGGACTTCTAGCTTCTGAAGATATGAGACAATAAATTCCTGTTGTTTAAGCCAACCCATTATGTGGTCTTTATCATAGCAACCCTGGCAAACTAGTTGTGTTAGTTTGCAAGCTACCGGGATGCAATAGACCAGAATTGGAATGGGTTTTTTAAAGGGGAATTTAGTAAATTACAAGTTTACAGGTCTTAGGAATTGATAGTATCTAAATTAAGGCACCAACAAGAGGTTACCTTCACTCAAGAAAGGCTGAATGGTCTGGAACACCTCTGTCATCTGGGAAGTCACATGGCTGGTATCTGGTCCCTTCCTCCTGGGCTCCGTTGCTTTCGGTCCCTGTTCCTTTGGGGATTCCTCGCTTTGCTTCTCTGGAGCTGGTTTACATTTCTTGGCTTCCCTTGGCTCTCTCCAGCTTCTGGCATGCTTAACATCTCATGATGATGTCTTCTGGGCTCCAAGCATCTCCAAACATCTGCGTCTCTGTTCTCTGAAGCAACCATTCTCCAAGTGTCTACATATCTCTCTTTTGGCTCTGAGGCTTCTGTCATTTCTGTAGGCTCTTTCCAGAATGTTTCCTCCTTTAAAGGACTGCAGTAAACGAATCAAGACCCGTCTGGAATGGATGGCATCACTTCTCCATCTAATCAGAGGTCACCCTCACAACTAGGCATGTCGCATCTCCATGAAGACAATCTAATCAAAAGTTTCTGTCCTAGATTGGATCAGGATTAAGACATGGCTTTTCTGGGGTACATACTTTCCAACAGGCACACTAGTACATGCATAAAATTATTTAAGGACCAAAGTCAAAAGAATTATAACGTTGCCAAAGTTGAAAAAGAGAAGGTTCACAAAAATGAACCAAAAATATGGATAGATATAAAGAAGAAAATAAGAAAGGTTGTGAAATCCAGAAAGAAAGAAATTGTCAGATTATTTAGGAAAGAAGGAAGACACGGCAGTTCTCTCTATGTGGTTTACCATTATTGGAGATAATATAGAGAGGTTCTTTTGTCCCCAAATGGCCTACTTCCAAGTTAGTAAGTAGAACTCAACAAATTCAAAAAAAAATCTCTAGTTACATTTTAACCTCATTGTTCTAGTCTTTTAATATATGAGACATGATTAAGGAGGAAAAGGAAAAGGAAAGACTGTGGGGCCCCCCCTCCAGAATTGGAATTATATGCTTGGGCATGGAAAAATCACTCTGAATTTATGTCTTTTAAGTAGAGGGGAGGAGTCCGGATTCTTGGTTTCTGCGAAAATTCCAAAGATGTGATGCAGTTGGGAGAACAGCAAGCAAATATTAGGAACAGATAGCAACGTTAAGTTAAAATGAAGTCAGTTTTGACTTAGAAAAAAAAATCACTGATTTTATTTCGATGAAAAGACCTATTTTAAAGGAAAAGGGTAACAGCATCCCCTCCACCCCCCACCCCCACTGCTCCAGTTTGTGCCATTCACATTGTTGTTGTCTGAGCTTGGGTTTGCACATCTGAGAAGTTCTAAGATTTAGTGCCCTTTTAGGTAAACAGTTTATAAACTAAGGTTTCAGTCCGGCCAAGAAAATGCAAACCACCACACTCATATCATTCATTTGAAGCATTTCCAAATTCCGTTTTCCTCCACAGAGCAGCATGTCAGTTTATACAGTAGTGCTTGGACAAAAACGTTTTGCCAACTCTTTTACCAAATAACGACAGTTTTATGGGAATGTTTACAAAATTACAAAATGAGAAAGCCACAGGTATAGATTTTACACATTTCTAATTATATGTTTTAGCTTATGAAAACTTTCAGTTTGCTGTGGTTCCTTATTTTTAAATTTTGAGAGGTTATGGAAACATACATTGAGTTCACGCTTGCTTTCTGATGATTCCTTTCGTAAGGGACAATTTACAACACTGAAAGTGTGTCCTGTGTTCATTTGTGTGCCATCTTTTTGCATTCAACTCTCTCTGGTTTAAGAGAAGTATAGTATACAGTTCAATATATACTATATAAACATACTATATAAAAATACCAGTCTTCCAAAGCATTTCTTAAATCATTAAAACAGTGCCTGAACTATGCTTTTTTGAGGAACTGAACTGGGCTCAGACAACAATGTTATTTTGTTTCCAAAAGCACTTTGACAGTTCGGAAAGGTTTATTAGTAAATACAGTTTAGCTCAAATGAAAAATGCTGTTCTTAACTCCAAGGTACTATGTAAGAATTGTAGAGGGATAAAATGACGACAGATACGTATTTAATGCCTACTGCCGGACAGGTGCTCTTCACGTGATAGGACCCTGCATATAATGGCTCTGTAGATAGTTCCAGACTGAGCACCCCGCAGGAGCTTACAGTCTAGCAAGCAGTTAAGACCTCCAGGGCAGGGGTCTGGGTTGAGTGCTTCCACCCAGCAAGGCGGTGAGCGTAACAAGGGGGGCTTGCACAGTGGGCAGCTGGGAGGGAGGGGAAAGCAGCGGTAGCTGTGATCTGCAGAAGGCATAAACATGCACAAGTTAGTTTTGTTTACAAAACCGAATGTCGTAAGTTATGTGTGCACATTGGTGATCTTAAGCCAGGAGACCGATTCCAGTAGTAAAATCACATACAATTGCTTAGAGGAAGTGATATTTGAACCAGACTTTAAAGAATGGGTGGGATTTCAGAAGACCGGGATAACGTGGGAGGACTTCAGGCAGAGCAAAGACTCTGTAAGAAACAGAATACTTTCGGCACAGCAGGGAGCACAGTTCAAGAACAGAGAACATGCTGTAAAGAGGCCAGCAAGAGTGAATCGAGTTGTGGACCGTCTCCCATGCTCAGCAAGGGGGGTTACATGACTTCCGAAATGGTTTCAGCACCCCAGGAAGTGTAAAACTAAGTTTGCCCTAAAGCAATGATGTAAGTTCCTAATATGACTTACCTAAAGTTCAAACCATTAATTCAATTTGAGAAAAACTGGTTATTTTACTTGCAAGAGCTCTAAATTCAGTGGTCTCCCAAATGTACAATTAGTGTTTGGAGAACACTGAAAGCAAGTCCTGTTCTCTTTATTGTTCCATTTGCCATTGGATTATTGATTAAGCATTGAGAGAGTTCTGATGTTCTATTCTAGTTGCCAGGGATAAAAGCATATAGACAACTTTCTACCATTAGAAGTTTTCAATGTTATCATAATCGTTTTCTATCATGGAAAATGGAAAAGCATTTGTCATATGTTATAGCTACAACATACTTGAGGGATCCATATAAGAGGTTGTCTCTCCAAGGCAATCACATAGGGACATTTTTTGACTACAGGTCATTTTAGTAAAGTTCAAAATACAAGGCAGGGCAAAGTTTTACAAATCTTAAAACCCCTAAGTAGGTTTATCCCAAATAAGCAGGCTTTATCTAAATGCTGAAACTCCACGTGATTCCTTAACTGGTTCAAGGATTGCTGTTTGAAATTGCCCTATTGCCAAGAATAGATTTCTAAAAAGCCAGACTTTTATATATTCATCATTTTGGCAGATTGTGAACATTATAAATGCATATTCTTATATTTTCTCTGTTATGTCATTGGTCTTTTATACTGCCAAGGGCTTCTGTGTAAGATAACTTAATATTTTTCCCTCAAGCACATTGGTCTTTTTTAAGTCCCTCCTATAAGATCTTAACCTATTATTATGAGATATCTAAATTTATAGGACTGGCTGAGAAGTAGATTGGTGAACTATAGTGTACACATATGATCGAATATTGTGCTACTACAAAAAAGGAACGAGGCATGCAACATTGTGAATGAGCTTGTGGGACATTGGTGAGGAAAATAACTCAAACAAAAGAGCAAATATTATATGATCTCAATGAGAAAATACTTATAAGAAAACAGGGGCTTAGATTGTAAGCTCTTATAGCAGTCACATTTAGTCCAGGGCAGTAATTGTTATCTCTGGAGCCTGAGAGGCTGTTTTATATATGTCTAACCTGATATTTAGATATAAGAATGAAGCCGATCAGGTCAGGATTAAGGTAGTTCAGAATACAGGGTTAAGGAAGACTGTCTGTATTTTAGAACCTCGTCTACTCTTTGAGACCAAAGGAAAACAGATTTATTTCATCCAGAACCTAAATTTTCCATAGCTTATAATCTAACTCAACCTCTCTGAATAGATCATTTAAGCAATCCAAACACAGGGAGCCTGGAATAAGAATGACAGTTAGTCCTGTATACCTTAATGTAACAGCTAGAAACATCCCAGAGTGTATTAAGCAGACAATCAAAAAGTATTGGCAAAGTCCCTTGAGAGATGGGAGAAAATATTATGGAACTATTAAACATTACCACTGGGGAAACCCCGGATACTGTGCCAAACACTAGAGACACGCAAATCAATAGGCCAAGCCCTTGGTCTTGAGGCTTGCTCTTGTGAAGCTTATATATGTTACAAAGAAGTTTAGCCTATCTATAGGTATGCCTAAGAGACATCTCCAGAGGACCTCTTTTGTTGCTCAGATGTGGCCTTTCTCTCTCTAAATCCAACTCTGCAAGCGGAATCATTGCCTTCCCCCCTACATGGGACATGACATCCAGGGATGAAAGTCTCCTTGGTAGCATGGGAGATGACTACCAGGGATGAGTCTGGCCCTGGCACTGTGGGATCAACAATGTCATCCTGACCAAAAGGGAGGAAAGAAATGTAGCAAATAAGGTATCAGTGGCTGAGAGAGTTCAAAGAGAATTGAGACGCTACTCTGGAGGTCACTCTTATGCTAGCTTCAGTTAGGTATCGCTACCTATCTAACTTGCCAAACCCCAACCAAAACCATTCCAGCCAATCCTAAAGAATACCTATTCTAGTTTACTAGCGGCCAGAATGCAATAACCAGAAATGGAATGGTTTTTGAAAAGGGGAATTTAATAAGTTGCAAGTTTACAGTTCTAAGGCCAAGAAAATGTCCCAATTAAAACAAGTTTACATAAATGTCCAACCAAAGGCATCCATGGAAAGATACCTTGGTTCAAGAAGGCCGATGAAGTTCAGGTTTCTCTCTCAAGTGGAAGGGCACGTGGTGAACACGGTCAGGGTTTGTCTGTCATCTGGAAGGGCACATGGAGAACACGGCGTCATCTGCTAGCTTCTTCTCCTGGCTTCCAGTTTCATGAAGCTCCCTGGGAGGCGTTTTCCTTCTTCATCTCCAAATGTCACTGGCTGGTGGACTCTGCTTCGTGGTGTTACAGCATTCTCTGCTCTCTCCAAATCTCTCATTCTCCAAAATGAGACTCCAGTAACTAATCAAGACCCACCCAAATGGGTAGAGACATGCCTCCAGCTAATCCAATTTAACAGCCACTCTTAATTAAATCACATCTTCAGGGAGATGATCTAATTACAGTTTCCAACATTCAATACTGAATAGGGATTAGAAGAAATGGCTGCCTTTACAAAATGGGATTAGGATTAAAACATGGCTTTTCTAGGGTACATACATCATTTCAAACCAGCACAACACCTATGGCATTATTTAGGATTTTACAAAGGTTCCATGCACTAGGGTAACTTTCTAGAAACCTATTACCTCCAGATGGGTCCCTGGACCAGATAAGTCCTGAAGTGCAGAGGGGCCAGCCTCTCCAGAACATCAGCTAGTTCTATCCCCTTGCCCCTTATTATTGACAGCCCCTTCCAACATGAAAAAGTTAGAATGGGCATAGCCCAAATAACACTAAAGAGTGAGAGAAAGATCAAAGGTGATGGTGGAGTTATACAGAGAAGGTGGGGTTTAACAAATAAGTATAAGTGCTGATATTTCTTTTAGTCTCCAGTATCTTAGAGCAGTTAGAAGTAAAACCTACAATTGTGGAACTGTAACTCATACCAAACTCTGAAATCTGTTCTATAATTAATTGTGCTGTGCTTCGAAATTTATTGTTTTTTTGTATATATGTTATTTTTCACATATATAAAATAACTTTAATATTTAAAATAACTTTAATCATTTGATTAAAGACAGAAACACATCAAATGTTCCTGGTAGACTTAAATGCATTTGTTCATCACCAAAATATAAAGGAAGATTTATTTCTTGATAAAAACTCATTAAGTAATTTAAAAGATAGGCACCAGGGGCGAGCCACAGTGGCTCAGCAGGTAAGAACGCTTGCCTGCTGTGCCTGAGGACCCGGGTTCGATTCCTGGTGCTTGCCCATGTTAAAAAAAAAAAAACAAAAAAAAAGATAGGCACCAGGAAATCACACTAGAAAAGCTCCTGTTTACTTGAGTACAGTCTCCTCAATCTTTCCTTGATTTTTTTTCTTTTTTTGCATGGGCAGGCACTGGGAATTAAACCTGGGTCTCCAGCATGACAGGTGAGAACTCTGCCTGCTGAGCCACTGTGGCCTGCCCTTTTCTTGCCTTTTATAAGTAAAAGAAATCTGAATTCTCAAAGGACAGTATGTACTGGTGTGCAAATAGAGGACCAGAAACATTTATCTTCTTTTATCACTTATAAAATCCTATTTGCTCCACTGCTGACTAGGAATTGTAGCAAATTAAATTTAAGCACACGTATTTTTTCATAGTTCCAAAAGAAAACATTAAGTTCTGGAACATGTCCAGTGTAATTAAGCCTAAATTTGCTGAAATCATCCATGAAGAAATTTTTTTAACAATGCAAGAAAATGGTGATTTTAATAGTGAGCAAATTTTTTCAGGTTCTAACTCCTGCTTTTGTAATAATAGAGAATGGATGAAGAATATGTAACTATGAAGGAAAGAGGAATGGATCTTCCTCTAACCCAATACTGTTTACATCGACAATTTATCAGATTAATAAACAATAGAGCAACTGCTCTATTGAGCTACATTCTTCAATTCTTCTTCCCGACATTTTCACATGCTTCTTAACACCAAAAATAAATATACATCTCTATAATAAACACATACATAGCACAATGGTATAGAAGCCTGCATTGGAAATTAATTACTTTCTTTGTTAAAGGTGCCCTCCTGCTTGTGGTCTTACTTAAAAATTAAAATATTCCCAAGCAGGGGTAGTATATATCATTAAAAACTTACTGAGAATTTGTTTATTAGATCATTGTTCTCTATGACTCAGGTTCCAAGAAAAGAAGTGGCAATGTCAGAAAGTGAAGCAAGGGCACAAGAAAAAGATGTAGGAACCTCAAAGACAGCTTATCCCACAATTGTGCCAGCCCTGACAAACAGCATTTGAAATGCTGGCCAATGCATAAATGAATTTTAGCTTAAGCACAGTTCCCAGAGTAAATATAACTCACTGCCACCACTAGCTACTCAGAAGACAAAGGAAGGACTGAATTCTTCTTTGTAACAAATTTGGCCACGTGTAAACTGAAAATGTGCACAATTAAACTTTCTTGGGTGGAAAGGAGGAAAGCTATTGTTCTCTACCACCTGATTTGTTCAAAACCCAAAAAAAAGAAATTGTGGTCTGACATATAAACCATATGTAATACTTTATTGCATGTAATTCATATCACACTCACACCATTGTGGTGAGTGGACCTGGCAATTTCTTTATTGCTACATGTAAGCAGCACATACCCCATCCAGAGAAGTGATAATGAATTATTCTCTGGGTATGGAGGCTGATGTGGTAGGAATGGTTTTGTCTAGGCTTAGTGGTCACAGATTAATCTCTTTCCAAGACATGAAAATCAATCCTTGCAGCTGCAGATACAGACTTCTACTAAATGATTCCTTTTTATCACCAAGGAGAATTTACAGAATGGAGCTCTACTCTGCAGCAAACACACCTGCAAAAGTTACTTTTTCTTTTAATAAGATTTCCATGAGTTCCAGGTTGAATATTGTTTGGGAACTTGGCCAGTTGAAAAAGAGGTGGCAGATTCTGAGTAGAAAATCAGTATGGAATCTGCACAAGTCACTAACCCTTTAGAGTAGCTACTCCAGACAATTCCAAGTATACATTCTATGCTATATCAGGACAGTCTGGACTGTGCCATGAAAGAAATAGGGCCCTTAAGACAGCCACCCAAACAGACAGAACCCCAACCCCCAATCTGGTTCTAAGCTACTGTGTCAGGTGGGCCAATTTTGGTTAAATCCAGCTTCGGTTATCAAGATAGCTATGGAATTGGGGTGGGTTAGCTCTGGGCTGACCCAAGCCCCTTCATTAATAAACATTAGGGGCTGTCTTTACAGCTCACAAGATTCCAAAGTCAAAAAATAAGATAAAATGGGTATAAGTAAAGGTCAATCACAATTACAGGGGGACAAGATAAAGACTATACAACCATTATCAGAGATCAAGGTGGGCTGGATTACAGTTCAGAGATTTCAGGTATTTCCCACTGTCTACTCCAATATAGCAGAAAGCAAAAAGGAGTATCTATATAATGACTCAGCAACCATAATTATCCTTTAAATCCTAACTTCTTGGTCTTACCCTGCCTTTCCACCATACCATTAATATGTTTGCTGGCATGCAGGAAATTCAGTTAAAGTGCAAAAAGATGTTTGGATGATAACTGATATTTACACAGCAGCTGCATGCAAGTCTTCCAAAGGACTCAAAAAAGTTTAAATCATTGATCCACCAACTTCATTTCCAATAATTGTTCCAAAGAAAATAACTGAAGATTTGTAAAGGATTTAGCTATAAGGATTCTTATTGTAGAGTTGTTTTATAATATTGTAAATGAGCAACAGGCTGAATATGTAGCTGTACGTAATTTTAAATACATGAATTTTCAAATAAATTGTCATGCATCCATACACGAGACTGTTTTGCTATCATTTAATAGAGGGTTAATTATACCTAATAAAATGGAGAAATATTTATGGTATAACATTAAGTGAATAGGCTTGGAATGACTCGTTATCTACAGTCTAAACCATAGCAGGAGGAAAAACCGAATTGTTAAAAAGTAATTGTTTATGAGTGAAGGTTTGAACTACCTCTTTCAGTCTTTTCTTTGTTTTTCTGTATTTTCCGAATAATCTAAAATGATTATTTATTAATTGTGTATTAAAAGAAAAGTAATTTCTTAAATAAAAAAAAGAAAGAAAGATATAGGAAATACATTTCGCAGGGCAGATGCCAGTGATCAGAAGCACAGGATACTGGCAGAGCAAAGGGCTGTAAATTAAGGCATGTGCCAAGTCTGTGATTTAAGTACGAGTGTGTGCTATTGCTAACACATCTGTGTGTCACCAGATGATAATGCTTCAGTTCCCTCGAGAGGTTGGAAAGTTGTGTTTCCCTCAGGAAGTTTTGGTTGAGTATTTAATGTTGCTGGTGGGTTGAAGCAAAGAGCTCAATGAATGAAATGTAGGCCATACCAGTAGGTTTCATGGCGGCGTTGTATGCAGCATATGAATTCCTGGGAATAAGTCATATGGAATTATTGCCAAAAGTGGGCAATTCTTTGACCCTGTCCACGTGGATGACCCCACCACCACCACCACCATTCTTCCAGGTGCTCAAGGAAAGTAGGTGACCTGGCACCCAAGGGGCTCCAAATGGGGAGCCGTCGTCATTTATCGTGAGCCAGCCCCACTTCCTAAGCACACAGGGCACACAGGAAAAGAGATGTTTTAAGCTCTAAGGGAAGGCAAAGTTCCTCAGGTGCAAATGGCTGAAGTAGAAACTATAAACCACAGGAGACCCTGGGAAGGAGCAAAAGGACTGTTTTAAATGAGGGTTTTGGAGGCAGTGCAGCACTGAGGCCATTCAACTGAGCAAAGCCGGATCCCAGCTCTGCCACTTCCATCCCAAGTCCGCACAGGTGACCCAGACTTGCGAAGTCTCAGCCTCTTCATCTGCACGATAGAGAGGATAAGGGCACTTCCCTCAGCGCGTTCTCGTGGGCATAAAATGAGATTCACTTCAAGCATTACATACTCCGTAAATATGTACTGAGCAAATCTCTGGTTTTCCGAATACTTGAAGCCCCTGTTAAGGTCTTAAGTGTGTAAGTAGCCATATTCCATAAAAATGTGTACTCTACAAAGAGATATATAAAAACATAAGATTAAAAACTACCTGACAAACAGGTAAAAAAAAAAATTTGCCACAACTTTTTCAAATGAACTTTAAAAGACATTAAAAATGAATATCTCTATATATTTTCCATAACAGGTATACCAAGGTATAATAAGACCTCTGGGAGACATAGAAGTAGTGGAGGGGAGCAAATTAATTGTTTTCCAATAAAAATTTCCTTCATCTTCCAGTCCATGACAGAGCCATTTAACCCTTACTTAGATGCAAATAGTACCATTTCTTCAATAACTATAAATAGGACTCAGTAAAGGGTATTTCAGTGTCTTGTTTTGTTAACTTTCAGAACCATGGTGTTTGGCATTGATTTTCCTTCGTTGTAATAGTAAACATCAGGTATCCTTTTTATTTGGCATTGAATGCCTTGCCAGGAAGTAAATATTTAATGATTATGTAAGAAGCTATAAACACAATTTCCTGAGAGATTTTATAGGAAGAAGTTTACCAGCAAGAACCAAATGGACTGGAATGGTTTAAAAATTCAACTTTGTCCCAAATGTGGCAAGGGGCTTATTTTCTTTTAATTCATTCTTAACAGCTCTCTATACCATTTGAAACCTCCTCTTCTCTTTAGGGTTTGGAGTTCAAAACTCTGCTGAATTTTTAATTCTCTAAAACACATGCAATGTTCTAGCTTCAGCATCTCCAATGACTCTCTCCAGCGCTTTTTAAATTCCTCTTGCATTCCTGATTTCTTACAGTTGCTCAAGCTTATAACCTTGGATTCATCTCTGCCTCCTTCCTTTTCATTCATTCGGCCATATGCCCAACTCATCCATTTACTTCATCCTAATGATTCTATATTTGCAGTGTTTATGACATCCATCCTCGTCTCTCCATGCCCATTGCCCTTTATCCTTCTTGAGGATCTCAATTCTTATTTCCTAAGCTAAGGCAATAGTAGTTTTGTAACCACTACCTCTGTAATTTCCTCCTCCAAATCATCCAACTCACAGCTACCAAATTCATTTTTAGAAAGGATTATTTCATTATTATCATACCCCTGCTCAGAATTCTTCAGTGGCTCCCCAGAGCTCCCAGGATAAACTTCTAACTCTTCTTTGCTTGGTGGTACGAAGCCTCAGGACCTCACAATCTTGCTTGTCTCACAACTGCCTTGTGCGAAGCTGGGGCCAGGCCAAACTTCTTGCAGCTCTCTGTTCTTAAGTCCAGAAATCCTAACTGTGTTTCTCTCCTGCATTCATCTGCTTATGTTTTTCCTTTGCCCTAGCTTGTGCATGCTGAACAGCTAAAGTTCTTTAAAACTCAACTCAAATGCCACCTCCTTCTTGATACGTTTTTTAATTGGTCCATTGCAGCCAACTTTCCTATTGAAAAGCCTTACGCCCTCTGAACTGTGCTATAAGCCTGACTTTATTGTATTATAGATGTTGTCCTATGAGATTCTTCAACAGAATGAAGACTTTTGTCAACATTGTGGAAGGGAAATAGGAACTGAAATATTGAAAAGGAATGAAATTTGAGTTGGAGAAATATTAGCTTTATCTCAAAAGTGTTCTGAAGAGGGTTCCGGGTCAAGATGGCGGCTTAACATCGTGCGCGTTTTAGTTCATCCTCCAGAACAACTACTAAATAAACAGAAACAGTACAGAACAGCTCCTGGGCCACGTCAGTGACCAGATACACAGCGTACCCCAGTCTGGACCAGCTGGACCGGCTGCGAGCACCCCCCAGAACTGTGAGTTCCCAAAGCTGTGGCGGTGGGTGCCCGTCCCCCACAGGCCATTTCCCAGAGGGGAAAGGAAACAGACTTTACCAGCAGCAGGGACTGGGCACAATCAAACGCCAATTGTGGAACTAATTAACAAATTCTGACTACTAAAAATAGGCCCCCAGCTTAGGTGAACCTGATCAAAGTGGAGGTTGCTCATTTTTGTCCAGTGCCAAGGGAGCAGGACTGACAGGAAAGGGGGGAAAAAAAGAGAAGGAAACAGAGGTTTTTGCTGCTGTGTACCTACAAAGGCTTGACAGCCTCTGGATACAGCGGCAGGACTTTTCAGGCTGCAACTGCCCCAGGCATAGGCAGAAGTGAGCTCTTTTGGGGGCTTATCTGGGGCCTGTGCCTTCCCCAGGGGAGGGGTGAAGCCCCACCCAGGTGGAATCCCTCCATCAAGGAATTCAGACACCAGGGCTTAGTAATTTGAAGCCATTAAAACCAGCCTACAACCTCTCCTCTGTCTCCACCACTCCCCCAGCAGGGAGAGTCTGCCACAGTTAAAGGTACCGCATCATCTTATGCTGGTGGGACCTGCAGTCAGACAAGCACCACATACTGGGCAGGATAAGAAAAACAGAGTACAGAGACTTCACAGGAAAGTCTTTCAACCTGCTGGATCTCACCCTCAGGAAAAATCGACTCAGGTGACTCTTTCCTCCTGATAGGAGGCCAGTTTGGTCTGGGAAAATCTGGCTGGGGTCAATAATATCTAAGTAGAACCTCCTAAGTGTGTGTTGGGGGGAAAGGCACCACACAAGCAGGGCAAGAAACAAGAAAACAAGAACTGAAAAATTCTCCTCTGTTAAACAAAACTTAAGCTAAAGGTCCAGATAAAGCTGAACGGAATGTCAAAGAACAGATAGGCAAGAAATTCATCCAGCAAGAAAACCCTAGATAAAAGAAGTGAAAGCAATCTCCAGAATAAACTAATTAAGGTAATTAAATGCCTAGACGCCAGCAAAAAATAACAAATCACACTAGGAAAATTGAAGATATGGCCCAGCCAAAGGAACAAACCAACAATTCAAATGACATACAG
>PVIY010057419.1:0-12892 GCA_004026745.1 Myrmecophaga tridactyla
AAGGCTTTCAGTCTCTCTCCATTGAGTATGATGCTGGCTATCAGTTTTTCATATATTCCCTTGATCATATTGAGTTAGTTACCTTTGATCCCTATCTTTTTGAGTATTTTTATCAGAAAAGGATGCTGAATTTTGTCGAATGCTTTTTCAGCATCGAGATGATCATGTGATTTTTCCCTTTTGATTTGTTAATGTGCTGTATTATATTAACTGAATTATTATATTATATTTCTTGCGTTGAACCACCCTTGCATTTCTGGTATAAACCACACTTGGTCATGGTGTATAATTCTTTTAATGTGCTGTTGGATTCGATTTGCTAATATTTTATTGAGAATTTTTGCATTTTTGTTCATTAGGGAGATTGGCCTGTAGTTTTCCTTTCTTATAGCATCTTTACTCGGTTTTGGTATTAAAATAATATTAGCTTCATAAAATGAGTTAGGGAGAGTTCCTTTTTCCTCAATTTTTTGGAAACGTTTGAGCAGGATTGGTTTTAGTTCTTTCTAGAAGGTTTGATAAAATTCCCCGGTGGTGAAGCCAGCTGGTCCTGGGCTTTTCTTCTTAGGAAAATTTTTGATGACTGATTGAATCTCTTTACTTGTAATTGGTTTGTTGAGATCTTCTATTTCTTCCTGAGTCAGTGTAGCTTGTCTGTGTGTCTCCAGGAATTTGTCCATTTCATCTAAGTTGTCTAGTTTGTTGGTGTATAGTTGTTCATAGTATCCTCTTATGATTTCTTTTACTTCTTCAAGGTCTGTGGTAAGTCACCCCTTTTCATTTCTGGTTTTGTTTATTTGCATCTCTCTCATTTTCTTTGTCAGTCTTGCTAGGGGCCCATCAATTTTATTGATTTTCTCAAAGAACCAACTGTTGGTTTTATTGATTCTTTGTATTGTTCTTTTGTTCTCCCATTCATTTATCTCTGCTTTAATCTTTGTTATTTCTCTTCTCTTATTTGCTTTGGGGTTAGTTTGCTGTTCTTTCTCAAGTTCCTACAGGTGTGATATTAAGTCCTCGATTTTTGCTCTTTCTTGTTTTTTAATATAGGCATTTATGGCAATAAATTTCCCTCTCAGTGCAGCCTTTGCTGCATCCCATAAGTTCTGATAAATTGTATTTTCATTTTCATTCATCTCCAGATAGCTACCGATTTCTCTAGCAATTTCCTCTTTGACCCACTGGTTGTTTAAGAGTGTGTTATTTAATCTCCATATATTCATGAATGTTCTCATTCTTTGGTGATTATTGAGATCCTGCTCACCCCATTGTGATCAGAGGAAGTGCTGTGAATAATTTCAAAGTTTTTAAATTTATAAAGTCCTGTTTTGTGTCCCAGCATATGATCTATCCTTGAGAATGTTCCATGAACACTAGAGAAGAATGTATAATCTTGTGCTTTGGGGCGCAACGACCTATATATGTCTGTTAGGTCTAATTCATTTATCAAGTTATTTAACTTCTCTATTTCCTTGTTGATCTTCTGTCTGGTTGTTCTATTTATAGAGGAGAGTGGTGTATTGAAGTCTCCTACTATTATTGTTGAAACATTTATTGCTCCCTTCAGTTTTGCCAATGTCTGTCTCATGTACTTTGGAGCTCCTTGATTGGGAGCATAAACATTTATGACTGTTATAATTTCTTGGTGAATTGAACCTTTAATTATTATATAGTGTCTTTCTTTGTCTCTTATGATATCTTTACATTTAAAGTCTGTTTTGTCCAATATAATATAGCTACTCCTGCTTTCTTTTGGTTACAACTTGTGTGGAAAATCTTTTTCCATCTTTTCACTATCAATCTATTTGTATCCCTGTGTCTAAGATGAGTCTCTTGTAAGCAGCATATAGCTGGATTATGTTTCTTAATCCATTCTGCCAATCTTTATCCTTTAATTGGTAAATTTAGTCCGTTAACATTCAAAGTTATTACTGAAGAGGCATTTTTTGATTCCACCATCTTATCCTTTTTATTTTATTTGTCAGCTCTATATAGTCTTTTCCCTCTTTCTCTTTGTATTATTTAAATTACCCTTAGTGGTACTCTTCAATTCTGTGCCCTCCTCCAGACCTCCCTCTCCTCTTTTTTTTTCAGCCTGCAGAACTCTTTTTAGTATTTCTTGTAGGGCTGGTCTCTTGTTGACAAATTCTTTCAGGACTTCTTTGTCTGTGAAAACAAACTCATCAAATTGTGCATTAATGATCTATGTATTTCACTATATATAATTTTTACTCAATTTAACCAAAATGAAAAATAATTTTGTCACATAGAATGTTCATGCTTCAGTACCCAATTCTATCCAATCCAGTTCAATTGAATATGAACATTCAATTTTCACTTTTATTTAATTTACTTCTTACCTACTGAAATTTGTCTTTTTCTGTTTCTGTCATTTGTAAAATCAGAAAGTGATTGATTACTATTTTAATAATCTTTCATATACTGATGGAAAATCAGGTATTATAGAATTTTTAATACTTTAACATTGTTTTCATAGCCTTCCTTTAAATTCACTGACAGACTCACAATTTTATACTAAGTATGGCTTAAAGATAAAATTAAGTGATTCTGACTGAGCTGGACAGTGTGTTTCTACCTCTAGTCTATCCCCTAATCTTCTCAACATTATAAAATGTACCTTAGGAGGTGGATCCTTACAGTCTTTTATGGTCTTGCTCTCTGGCTCTGGACAATGGGAGGCACTGGCAGAACCCACAAGGTTGGAAGGAGAGGGAGATTGGGTTATTTATTCCTCTGGCTCCCTCATTTCAATGCCATGGGTTGGCAATTATTTATGCTCCTTTACTAAAAGCCATAGATGTTTGTGAGCTGCCCTCCTACAGTGACAGGCTCTCATTATGTTTAAAAGATGTAATGATTGTGCTCTGTTATGGTGCTATGTTGCTCTACCATCTCTTCTTAGTTCCCTTAACTCTGTCCACTTTTTATAAGTTTTCACTAAACTCTTAAATTAGTCTAGTTTAGCATTCCTTCTAACTCCTCATAACACTCTTGACTGATTTGCCTTGATTCACCTATTTTAATTTTTTATCAGATCTCATTTAAACTAGGTTTGGAAGTTCTAAGTCAGGTTAGCCATGTAAATATTTATAATCACATTTCAGAGGTGCTTCTCTCACACTCGTTTAAAAATACACACATGGGTATATGATTTCTAGAATTTCTTGCAGGAAGCACTTTTGAATTTTTTTGTTTGTTTTGTCAATTCTTTAAATAAAATACTCTAAAGATACTCTCTGAAATTATCTCTAGTATATGAAAATGCTCTTGGATATAGAATACTGATAGCAAAATTATGCAGGAGTCCCATACTTCCTCATGTTGGTTCTTCAGAGGCAGTACAGTTTAGGATATAGGCTGAAACGTCTATGTTTGATTATTGTTACAATTTTAGATGTTATTTTCAACGTAGGGTATTTTCCTCTTTTTTAAAGATGGCAACCCCAAGAAGTGCATCAAACAGGCATGAAAAAACAATATCTGAAGGCATGAATGTGATCATCTGCTAGATAAACCACAGTGCCTTCCTTGGAGTTTGGATGGAGGGGTGCCATCTCTAGGCCTGTTGGAGTATACACTGGCTCAGGATAAGGAGTCCAATCAATATGTTGGACCTTTTCATCAATGACCTCACAGTGATATGGCCATTGTGTTGGGCTCAGTGGTCCAGAAGAAGAGACACCATATAGATCTCGTGGTTGACAAAGACATGGCACCTATCTCCCTAACTGATACTCCAGTAGTATCTCTGTAGTCTGGGGGAAAAATGGATCATCATTAGGGTCAGCTATTAAAAGTGCACACTGATGGATAGCTTCACTTACAAATTTCATGAAGTTATCCTCATTCTCTCCTAGACACCGCGGTATCAGGAGGAGCTCATTTTCGGGAAGAGCCATCTTTCCACATGCGCCTGTGGGCTGGGGCGGCCATCTCACGCTGGAGGTGTCCTCCTCGGATCTCAGCTAGCCTCTTGGCACTTTGCTCCCCCGCCTCCATCGGTCCCTCATCACGCCCCCAGTCCCCTGACCAGGCGGGGGCCCCTTTCTAGAAGGGAACAGTTGTTCAACCAGAGCTCGCCTGGGGCACGCAGCTGGAAGCAATGCCACTGTGGGAGTTTAGCCTAGCTTTGACTCTTGAAGACGACTGTATAAAGATATAACTTTTACAAGGTGACTGTGATTGTGAAAACCTTGTGTCTGATGCTCCTTTTATCCAGGGTATGGACAGATGAGTAAAAAAGTATGGATAAAAAATAAATAAATAATAATGGGGACAAAGGGTAAAATAAATTGGGTAGATGCAAATACTAATGACCAATGAGAGGGATGGGTAAGGGATGTGATATGTATGAGTTTTTTCTTTTTATTTCTTTTTCTGGAGAGATGCAAACGTTTAAAAAAAATGATCATGGTGATGAATACGCAACTATTTGATGATATTGTGAGCAACTGATTGTACACCATGTACGGAATGTATGTGTGTGAAGATTTGTCAATAAAAATATTTTTGAAAATATCTCATTTCATTAAGACAAAATTTGATTGCATGTTCAATAAGCTTTTCAGTCAAAAATGGCTGTAAGATTAAGTTAAAAACAACAGCCAACTGAGTACAATTTCTCTCTCCAATTTGGCCAAACAATTTGTAGAAGTTATTCCTAACTAGACCAGAAAATCTGCAGCACCTTTCCAATTTCCTTGCCTACCTTACTTACTTTCCATGTTCATGTTTCAAACTGTTTCAATAGAGCCTTCACTTCAGGGGTCAGCTGCTTGGCACCCTAAGTTGCCTGCGATAACTTTGCGACACAGGACCTTTCTCTTCTTATTAAAGCCTGACTGGATATTTTCTAAAAAGGCAGAGAGTTGCAAAAGGGCAAGGAAAGATTTTGTTGGAGACCAGAACCATGAAATATAGACCTCCAGGGCGGGCCACTCACGGTTGCTCAGCAGGCATTGTTCTCGCCTGCCATGCCCGAGAGCCAGTTAGATACCCGGTGCTTGCCCATGCGAAAAAAAGAAAGAAAGAAAGAAAGAGAAAATGAAATATGGGTCGCCTGTCAGACTAAAAAGCCATTATCTCTCTGGCTCACAGTTACGGTAAGAAGCGGGCTGGCCACCAAGGAAGCCATAGATTCCGGCCCAAATAATGTTCCCTATACATTTGGCCCTGACAACCGGTGTGACACATTTAGAAGTGTTTTCGAAAAAAGACTTTCATTTTCAAGGAACTATGAGTTCATTCTCTTCCTTTAAAAAGGAGGAAGTAGAGAAGGTGGAAGGTGCACACACACTGCCTGCAGCCGAAAATAAAGCTTTCAGAACTACACTCAGAGTTGGAAAATTTCAAGTCACCTGTGCTATAAATGCTACAAACTGGAAGAGTCAGATTTCTTTTGATTTAGGGTCATGCAAACAGAGATAAGGCTTTTGCTGCCCTTTTTGCCCAACGTTGGGGGTTCATCCTGCTGCCCAGCACATTACCTCACTGCTGGCCTCTTCAGGGCCTTTGGAGGGTCTGTGGTTTTCTGAAAAGGCCTCACCTGCTGAGCAGGTAGAGGTGCAATGAAACTGGAGCTTGGGTGCCATCTCACCACTGGGCATTTTCTCAAGTCCTGACTTCAGAAAAGTCATTGCCTTCATTCCTGTACGTTTGTGGTTTTAAATGAACCTGGGGTGGATACGATTCTGATATCAATGTGTGAAATGGACTTTTGAGTATGCATTTTTGGAAGCAGAGGTTTCCCTTGTTTCTTTTCTTTGGCTATTTCCAACACTTCCCGAGCTTTTACATCATTCATGTTCTTACTCTGGAGCACATTTTTCATCTTAACTGAGCATTTGATGTATTTTCTTGGGCAGAAACTTTAATTACTCTGCCTCTGCTACGGGCAGAAATCTTAACCACAGAATTTCTTTTCTGGCTTTCATTTTCTTTTTTTCCCATCCACTTTAGGGTTAGTTTCAAGCTTTTTGTACAAGTTTCTTATCTTCATATTTAGAAGAGTCGTTTGCACTACTAACTTTACCTAATTTCCTTTTTTTTTTTTTTTTCCCCCCCAGCAACAACATTTGTCATGCAGGCCTCGCCTAGTCGGTAGTTTAATAACATTCATTACAGAGCGGATTCTTCCCTGCATTTTTTTCTCAAACTGCTTCACCAGAACGGCTGTTTATTTTTCCCACCAGAGCAGAGCTAGTGCACCACACGTTTCGTGGTCTCTCTTGCGTCCCTGAGGATCCGGGAGAAGAGCTTCTCGCCGTGGCGCGCTCCCGCGTGACGCGCGCCTCCGAGCGGCGGCTGCGCTGCGACCCCGCCGAGGCCCCCTCGCCCGGGCGGCGGCGCCGGAGGAGGTGGAGGGTCGGGTCCTTCCTGAGGCGCGGCCCGCGCGGCCCCGCAAGCCCAACCGGCAGCGTCTCCTCAGCTCCAGCTCCAGCTCCGGCCACGCCGCCTGCGGGCGGCCGACGCGCTCCCATGGCCGCGGCCCGAGGAGCGGATTGCTGCCCACCGGCCTCGCCGTCCAGCACGGAGGCTTCAGCGGTGTCGCAGGAGGGGACCAGCGCGGGCCTCGCTGCCGGGAACCGGGTCCAGCTCCGGCCGGGCCTCACCGGCGCCCTCTCCCCGGGGGGACGCGGCCGTCGCTGCCGCCTCTCAGCCGCAGCCGCCATGTTCGCTCTGGCTTCCCCCTCCTCCGATGCGGGCTGCCCTCACTACATTTTTACACAGAAATGACGAACTAAAAACCGGTTACCAAGTAAAGGCCATTAGACTAAGACCCACCCTCGTAGTCTCGAGGAACTCTGCCAGAAAAGCTCAGGTAAAACCTGGGCCTAGACTGTAATGAGGCCACTAGATTCCAGCCCGTATTTCCCCACGTTTCTATCTTCCTTAGGCAGAAATCTCCCATCTATCCTGAATTACCATCCCCCTCTAGTTTGCTTTTCATTGGCCTTCCAGACCCCAGGAAGTTTGCCTTCCCTTTCTTCCCTTACCAGTATGGTGGTTTCTGCCATTGGCCATGATTTCAGGGAGCTGGCTGAGGCCATTTGAGGCCGCAGCTGTGCAGTGGGCTTCCCTGGTGCTGCAGCACTTAGACACCACATGCACAACTCTCTCCTTGGACGTATGGTCACGTGGTAGCATCCAGTGTTGGTAGCCTGGCATGGTAGGTACTATTGAATGAAGAGTGTACTATATATTTTCTTTATTGTAGGCCGTCCTTATACATACGTATATATATATTTATATAAGATCTACCTATCTTAGGATGGAATGTTTGGGGAAAAATAAAACTGGGGGGTAAAATGAAAAAAAAAAAAAAGGTACCACTTCCAGTTGTGAGCCAAGATTGTGACTTGAGAGCAACTGGGAGCTTCCTGCCAGTAAACATGTTTTCAATAAATAGCTTTCATATACAAAAAAAAAAAAACAACCAGTTACCGCCTGGGTAAGGCAGAAAATCCTAGTGATCTAAGTAGGCACTTCAAGCCTGGATGGCTGAGACATTGATTTTCACTAGCCGGAAAAGCGGTGCTGACATGGAACCAGTAAGATACCCGGGCTCAGCCACAGGGCTGCCGCCCACCCGACCAGGACACGTGGATCTGGGTTATTTGTCCCTAACAGTTTGATTGACCAAGCCCTAGAGTATCCTTCTGGTCAAATCCAGACATCATAAACAGTTGCAAGGCAGTATGCAGTAGTGATTAACACCAGGGCTTGGGAGTCCAAACTGGGCTCAAATCCCATCTCCGCCACTTGCTAGCTTTGTGACTTGAGCATCCGTGAAGGTACTTCATCAAGTTCTTGGGTTAAATAAGGGAGTGTAATGAGTGCTTCGCACAGTGTTTGGCCCATGGGAAGTCTGGGCAGGTCTACATGGGGCCCCTGGCAGCGCAATCTGAAGGGGCGCAGGCCTTCCGGATTCATTTCCCAGTGTGTGGGGAGGCAGCAGAGCCTCCTTGCCAACTAGGTAAATGGATTCCATCAGGCCAGAGGCAGCGTGGAGGCAGGGACACATCCTCATGATCCATCCCTTCTGGCACAGGTGCCAAAAGTCACATGTGACAGTGGCTTCTCTCTAGATGGCCTAGTGATGGGGTCACTTTGGGGCACCACTTTGAGGGCAGCTGAGGGGAAACTAAATTCCCCCCCAAGGAGGGCCAATTCCAGTGGCCTGTCTCTGTGTCCTTTGGGCTCCTAAAGGAAGGATTAGGCCAGCAGCAATATCCATCCAAGAAAGCCTTGCAGATTGCCAGAAGGCCCTCAGCAGAGAGGTCATGTTGTACAAGGTTAAACAAGCAGACAAAGAAAGAGCTTACAGCAAAAGCACATGTAAAAGGGAATTGTATCCCTAAGAATTAATGGCTAAGATCTTGATAGGTTCCCAGATCTCCGTGATCTAATGGTTTTCCATCATTGACACTGCCCTAAACCACCTGAAATAAAATTTAAGATGAAGAAATAATGGATTTGTTGAAATGATACTGATTTTAAAAATGTCCATTCCAGGCCTAATAGAAGAATTATGGGGACACATGAGTTACTGCTTGCAATGACCATGCACACAAACCCTGGAGAAGGAGTTCACTGGCCAAGGGGAGGGAAGAGAGGAAGGTTTGCCTATCCTGTGCATCCCCTTCACATCCATGTTAGGGACGGACGCAGATGGGGAAGAGCTGTGGGAGTTTGTCCTGTTACTCCTCCTTCCTGTGACACAGTAAAGAAGGGCCAGAGTGTCGAGGATCTTCTACTGTAAATCCCAACATCAAGAATCACATGAAAATACACCTTTTCTCCCTGCTGCAACATGAAATAAAACAACATAAGGGTAACAATCTCTGCAAATGAGCAACCGAGTGGGAAATCACTCCTAAAGGACCTACATACAGTGAGGACCCCTCTCTGTAGTCTGTCTGTCCAGGTCTTGAGCCAAACTGACAGAACTGGTTAAATGGTCTCAATTTAAAATGTGGTGTCTCAAGCAAAAGTTTCAGGAAGGACTCCCTTGTTGATTAAAAACAAATAATTCCAGAGACTGGCATCCCAGTTAGTCCCAAGACAGCTTTGCCTCATACCCATTCCTTCCTCTCCATGTCCAGGAATACTTTTTCTTCCCTTTCCCTGGTTCCATTTCCTCTTTCACTCCTGAAGAGTGGATTTTCCCCCCAAGGTGTATTCGACATTTACTGAGCACTACTTTGTGTCAGGTGCTATTCTAAGACCTAGGGTTCTATGACACAGTTTCTGCCCTCACAGAGCTGCCTTTCTTGGCCTTGTATCTTCCACTTCCTCCTCTGAATCTACCATGTACAACTCTTGATAGAGACCTGACTCCAGGGCTCCAGGCTGGCTAATCTATCTGGGTGGCCCATCATCAACTCAAACTCATCATGACCCAGAATGAACTTTTCTCACCCCCAGCTCTCATTGGCAGTAACTGTTTTTTTAAACCACTCCGTATCCTTTTTTTTTTTTTTTTTTTACTAACAAAGAGTCCCTACTAACACAGTGTGGCAAGCAGAACAACAGCTTCCAAAGATGTTTATGTCCTAACCCCTGTGTCCTGTGAACATGTTGCTTTATGTGGCAAAGGGAAATTAAAGTTTTAGATGGAATTAAGGTCTCTAATCAGCTGACTTTGAAGAGGGGTTCAGAAGAAAAGGTCAAAGTGATGAAGTATGAGAAGGACTAGACTAGCCTTTGCTAGCTTTGAAGATAGAGGAAAGGGGCCCCAAGTCAAGGAATGTGGGCAGCCTCCAGAACCTAGAAAAGACAAGGAAATGGATTTTCTTTCAGAGCCTTCAGGAGGAATGCAGCCCTGACAACACGTGATTTTAGTCAATGATACCTGTGTTAGATCTCTAACCTACAGAACTGTAGAATAATCAGTTGGTGTTGTTTTAGGCCACCAAGTTTGTATAAATTTGTTACAGCAGTAAATGGAAAACTAAAACCAGTTGCCTCTTTACACTCCCCTGTTAAGCAGTACCAGTGACTCCACTTGCCTGCAGGACAAGCCCATGGTCCTCACCTAGAATTCAGATCCTTCATGAACAATCTGTCTGGCCTCCCCAACCTTTTCAGCCTCCTATCTTGATAATTGGATCTTTCAGTATCTTCTTCAGCCAGGGTTGCTCTTCTCATTTCTCGCTCTGGACATTTGGTGCTAAAACTGACCCAGCAAAAATTCCATGCTCTTCTTTCTGCCTATTGTAGCCCCATATTTCCCGGATGACCTCCATCTCTCAGCCTCACCATTTGAGTGGAGACCACTACTATCTAATATTGTCACTTGCTTCAGATGTATGAGTACAATTGTATGTCCTGCTTCCCCACTAGATTGTGGGCTTGTATGCTTCCCAAGCGGGGCATCCAATACACTTAGCGCCTCCCAACCCATCTCCTTAGAAAAGAAAACTGAGGCTCTGAGATAGAGGGCAAGTGACACTCCTGACTGAGTCCAGAGATGTTTCCACTATTTTCTGCAGCCTTCAGGCCCTCAGTAGAGATTTTTTTTTAATTTATTTTATTTATTAAACATACCAACATACAAACACAAACGTTCTTACCATATGATCATTCCATTTTACATATATAATAAGTAATTCATAATATCATAACATAGTTGTATATTCATCACCATGATCATTTCTTAGAGTATTTGCATCAATTCAGAAAAAGAAATAAAAAGAAAACAAAAAAATTCATACATACCATACCCCTTCCCACTCCCTTTATTGATCACTAGCATTTCAATCTACTAAATTTATTTTAACATTTGTTTCCCCTATTTATTTATTTTTAATCCATATGTTTTACTCATCTGTCCATAAGATAGATAAAAGAAGTATCAGACAAAATTTTCACAATCACACAATACCATTATACACAATCATCTTCAAGAAACATGACTACTGGAACACAGCTCTACATTTTCAGGCAATTACCTCCAGCCTCTCCATTATACCTTAACTAAAAAGGTGATCTCTAGTTAATGCATAAGAATAACCTCCAGGATAACCTCTCGACTCTGTTTGGAATCTCTCAGACATTGACACTTTATTTTGTCTCATTTCACTCTTCCCCCTTTCAGTAGAGAAGGTTTTCTTAATCCCTTAATGCTGAGTCCCAGCTCATTCTAGCATTTCTGTCCCACATTGCCAGGAAGGTCCATACCCCTGGGAGTCATGTCCCACCTAGAGAGGAGAAGGGCAGTGAGTTTGTCATGTTGGCTGAGAGAGAGAGGCCACATCTGAGCAACAAAAGAGGTTCTCTGGGGGTGTGACTCTTAGGTCTAATTTTAAGTAGGCTTAGCTTGTCCTTTGAGAAGATAAGTTTCATATGAACAAACCCCAAGATTGGGGGCTCAGCCTATTGCTTTGGTTGTTCCCACTGCTCGTGAGAATATCAGGAATTCTCCACTTGGGAAAGTTGAATTTTCCCCCTTTCTCACCATTTCCCCAAAGGGACTTTGCAAATACTTTTTTATTCACTGTTCAAATCACTCTGGGATTTATTGGGCCATCACTCTGGACAAACCTACAAAATGTCATGCTCTACTCAGGGTTCCATGTACTTATAGTGTTCAATTATGCTGTCCACATAAGTTCTATTAGGAAATGCGCTAGTCAAAATATAAATTTTGTACCAAATAAACATTTTTGCTTTAGTCTCACACATAAGTTAAAGTTTTAAAGTATGAATTACCATCTATTTTCAACACCCTGCAGTATTGACATTATCAGACCAGTATACTTATTGATATGTATATTGACCATCTTCTTTCTTAGTGTTTTAGACAATGCCTCCTCACTTAAAAAAAAATCTTTTTAAAATCATGTTAACTCTTCTATTCACTTTCAGACTCTTATGTCACCTTAAATAAATAATAAAAAAAAAATGGGGGAGTGATCTGTAGTTCCTTACTGAGCCCTACAATACCCTGCAAAACCACAGAAATAAAGTAGATGCCAAAGTGTCCTTGGGCAAGTTCAGTGCTCCTGTCTGGGCATTGGTTTCCTCATCTATAAAATAAGGTGTTCGCACCATGATGTCCGACATCATGGGTTAGTCAGGAAAGTACAAATTGAAATAACCATGAGATACTATCACCCCTCAGATTAGCAAAAATTATACAAAGTAACAATATCTAGTGTTAGGATGTGGGGAAACAGATGCTTTCTTACATTACTTGTGGGAAAATGAATTGCTACAACTCTTGGGCAGAGCAATGTGGCAATATCTTAAAATTAAAAAGATGCCTGAAGCATCCTGTTAGAGGTGGGGCTAGAGGTTGCTCTTGGGAAGGGATTATTGACCCAAAGGGAATACAAGACAGGCTTCTGGAGTGCCGGCCATATCCTTTTCTTGATATGGGTACTGGTCATACTTGTGTGTTCTATTTGTGAAAATTTTTTTTTAACTTTTTTTATTAATTAAAAAAAATTAACAAAAAAACATTAAGATATCATTCCATTCTACATATACAATCAGTAATTCTTAATGTTATCACATAGTTGCATATTCATCATTTCTTAGAACATTTGCATCGATTTAGAAAAAGAAATAAAAAGACAACAGAAAAAGAAATAAAACGATAATAGAGAAAAAAAAGATTATACATACCATACCCCTTACCCCTCTCTTTCATTTACCACTAGCATTTCCAACTGAATTTATTTTAACATTTGTTCCCCCTATTATTTATTTTTATTCCATATGTTCTACTCTTCTGTTGATATAGTAGCTAAAAGGAGCATCAGACACAAGGTTTTCACATTCACAGAGTCTCATTGTGAAAGCTATATCATTGTTCAATTATCATCAAGAAACATGGCTACTGGAACACAGCTCTACATTTTCAGGC